>PVKP010012029.1:0-59609 GCA_004027715.1 Plecturocebus donacophilus
AATAAAATATTGGTTGGCTGCTTATTTGTTATTTTCATCCCCTATTCCTTCCTGTCTCCATTGTTAAGCACAATTATTGGCATAAAAGAGGTTTTTAATACCCATTTTTAGACTGTATTCTAGCCTGGGCAATAAAACAAGAATCCCATTCTCTCTCCCTCTCTCTTCCTCTTTCTTTCTCTCTTTCATTCTTTTTTTTTCTTTCTTTCTTTTGCTGTTTCTCTCTCCTTTTCTCTTTTTCTAAAATCTCTTCTTCTTTCTTTCTCTTTCATTTTTTTCTTTCTTTTGCTGTTTCTTTCTCCTTTTCTCTCTTTTTCTAAAATCTCTTCTTTCTTTCTCTTTCGTTTTTTCTTTCTTTTGCTGTTTCTTTCTCCTTTTCTCTCTTTTTCTAAAATCTCTTCCTCTTTCTCTTTCATAAAAAAAAAAAGTAAAAAAGTAAAAAAAAAAAATGTCATCTTTGAGTGAGGTTGATCATTCACAGAACAGTAATTTTCTCTTTCAGTCAATGCTCCTCATATCAGGCAGGCAAGCTGCTCATGTGGTTCTGCCCAGATGGGGCCAGTTGAGAGGGAGAATCAGTTTTATCAGAGATTCTCAAAGTGTCATCCAAGGTCTGGTCTTCTCTATTATTCATGCTGTAATATGACAGCATCCATACTTCAGTTTCTGGCATAAATTAATAATTTGATATTGAATTAATAATTATCCTGTTGAATACAAACCAGACGTCCCCTCATTGGTGTCTCATTGAAAGCATGGATTTTCCCCCAGGCACTTTGAGAAGGTTTTCTCAGGACCAAGTGGATGGACGTGGACCATCAGTGGTAAGTGCCTAGATAAACTGATGTCTGAATCAAAGAGTCTTTGCAGTCCCTTGGATTAGTCCTCCTTTGACCATAGTTTTCTGTGAAGTGGCCAAGAACAACAAAACAACCACAACAAAAAAATTCTGTGGGTACACAGCAGGGAAAGCTAATCAGACTCAAATAGGGAGCTTTGAGGCCAGCTTCTCCAGAAGCCTAAATACCTTATACTTGCATATGGTTCTCAGACCTTACCAATTCATGGACATAGTTTTGGGGAGTGGAATTGATTTCTAAAGAGGAAAGTCAGGTTTTCTGGGAAAGTGAAAGGCCCTCGAATGCATATAATTTTTCTCAAACTGAAGATAATTTTTGCCAGAAGAATATCATAAGAGAATATCCAGCATTTCAGTTTTTATTTCCCCAAGGATCGTGCTTTTAGTTTTATAAACTGAAACTCACAGAGGGAGCTGTTTAAAAATTAGACTGGGGTCTGGTCAGATGTGGTCTGCTGCAGCTGGGGGTCAGTACAGTAAGGGGCCTGTTTGGAGGGAGTGTATAGTTCTCCATTAGCCCTCCACGTTTCAGGGTATGGCAGGTTCTGATCACTTCTTCTGTTACCTCCTCACCATGCACACAGTGAAACTACATTTCCCAGCCTCCTCTGCACTCAGGTGGGCACATGACTGAGTTCTGGCTATCAACATGGCCAGAAGTACTATTGAAGTACTGTTTGCAACTTCCAGGCGTGGCCTCTAAGACCTCCTTTGACTCCATGTTCTTACTTCTCTGCACCCCTGACTCAGAGATGAAGCCCAGGGAACTCTGTAAGCTGTAACTTTGTGCAAAGCCCCAAATCAAAGGAACCTGGTTTCTGAATCATCATTTGGAAAAGAGCTCCTTAAATGTCATGTGAAACAAATCTTTTCTGTTTTAAGCCTCTGGGACTTCAGCATTGTTTGTTAGTGGTTGGCCTGCCTGTCTCATGCAGGGAAAGGGAACCATCATTAAGCAGAACATCTTATTCTCCCCTAAAGGAAAATGAATGTCTAGACTCAATTTAACAGTGCATTCTACAACTGACACAATCATAGGCTTGTAGCAAACATTGGGTGAGCACAGGAATCTTCTGGAGCAAGATTGTTAACATGTGAATTACGTTTCAGGAAAAGTATTTCATGCAAACTCACAGAATGTATTTGGATAACTCAGGAAGTGACCCCTCCTACCCTACACATAAGTGCATTCAAACGGCTTGCCAGGTGTGCCTTTAGGAGTATTTTCCCAACTTTCTTCATCAATTTTCCAGAGTACTTAAAAATCCTCATCATGAGAATCCTTAACCAGAGGGTTAGAAAACTACCTCAAAGTTCCTGTAAAAATGCATGTATGTTACCTGGCAGAGGTACCAAATGAACCAATTTATACCTATTAGTAGCATCTAGTATCTCAGATTTTGAGAAGAACATACAATATTAAAGAGATGACATGAGTCAGGTGGAATTTTGATGGGGGCAGAGAGGGTGAGAAGAGATGGAAGTGTTTAGAATGAGGGTACTTACCGTGGGTAAGGAAGATCTGGTTGGGAGACTATGATTCAGCTGGATTCTCTCCCTCTAAGCATCTCTGAAGGAATTTAGAGATCTTGAAAAGTCTGTTTGGATTCAAGCCTAGAACTGATGTTGACATTAGTTGGCTAATCTCAGCTCATTCCAAAAATGGTGGATTAGAAAAATAAATGATCTGTATGAAAGATTTTTCCAAAATAACATCTGTGTCATAGCCTGATATTCCTTCTCACCATACTCTTTTTTCATCTGGCTCCTCCAGCTTCAGCACTTAAGCATCATCCTTCAGCTGCTGGAAAACCTCTGTCTCAGCTAAAGCTAAACGAGAGAAAGAGGAAAAGTAGTACTCTGTCCCCTGAACACAGAACTGCTGATTTCAGGCACTTGTGGGTTGTTAGCCCGTTGCTGATACGCTTTGTGGTCTTGAGTTTGGTACTAACCTGTATGTATCTGTCTCGCTTACCCGTTTAATAAAGCTTCTATTTTACCTTAGCCTCCAGCCATCTTTTATTAGCTAACTACAGACCGGGAGCTCTTTGAAGGCAGAGACATCTTCAATTACTCTCTTGTCCTGACATACAGCACTTGTACCTGACAGGCAGTGAGGAAATGTTTACTTAAGGAGCCAATCACTTATGAATCCTCACCTTTTATTTTCCTTCTTTACTGGGGGAGAGCCAGGTGACCAACTTCACTACTTGCTATTTCCTCACAGACAGATTTCTCTGAAAGACAAATTCAGTAAAGCTGAGAGTCGAGAGTGACTGTAACACATTCCCCCTGACTGGATGTGCCAACTGATTTCCATTGGCTGCAGTCTGATTTTTTATTTTTTGAGGGCTGTGGCATAGGTCGATACTTATTTTTCTGACTAATGTGCATATTCATTTTGTGTTTGCGATGGAAAAGACTCCACCTAATCTTTAAGGTATAAATGAATCATTCAGTTGTATGGAACTCACTAAAATGCTGTCTAGATTTTCTAAACCCTGAGCCCCTAGGTTCTATCATGACCCTGTCTTCATTTTCTTCTCTGCAGCCCTTTTCCCTTATTCCATGTTTCTCAAGGCAGACTAGGGGAGTGTAGCAGACAGGACATTTTCAGCTGTGAGTGGGAAAAAACCCAATGAGAAGTGGTGTAAGCAATCTAGACATTGCTATGTCAAATTATAAGTTCCGAGATAGGAGAGTTGCAGGGTTGGTTCATTTGGAGTCTCAACCAACAGTAGCGCCTAGTTATTCCCATCTTTTTGCCCTGCTTATGTGTAGCATATTTGCCTTCGTCCTCAGACTGACATCTTTTCGTGATTGTAGGAAAGCTGCAGCGGCTCCAGCCATCACCTCCTCACCAGCCATGCTATGAGCAGAAAAATGGGCTTCTTCTCACACTTTTGCTTTTAAGAGTTAAAAAACTTTTTTTTTCAGGCTGGGCAAGGTAGCTCATGCCTGTAATCCCAGCACTTTGGGAGGCTGAGGCCGGTGGATCACTTAGGTCAGGAGTTCTAGATCAGTCTGGCCAACATAGCAAAACCCTCTCTCTACTAAAAGTACAAAAATTAGCTGGGTGTGGTGGTATGCACCTGTAATCCCAGCTACTTGAGAGGCTAAGGCAGGAGAATTGCTTGAACCCAGGAGCCAGAGGTTGCAGTGAGCTGAGATTTCCCCAAGGCACTCCAGCCTGGGCAACAGAGTGAGGCTCTGTCTCAAAAAAAAAAAAAGAAAGAAAGAAAGAAAGAAAACCTTTTTCAGAAATCCCTCTACAGATCTTCTCTTAATCTTATTGGCTCATACTGGGCCACATGCCCACCTTTAAACCAATCACTAGAAGATAATTGGAATTACTACGATTAGTTTAGATTCATTAAGATTTATCCTTGGCTGGGTGCGGTGGCTCATGCCTGTAATCCCACCACTTTGGGAGGCCAGGGTGGGTGGATCACCTGAGGTCAGGAGTTCGAGACCAGCCTGAACAATATGGTGAAATTCCATCTCTACTAAAATACAAAATTAGCTGGGCATGATGGCAGATGCCTGTAGTCCCAGCTACTTGGGAGGCTGAGGCAGGAGAATCGCTTGAACATGGGAGGCAGAGGTTGCAGGGAGTCAAGATCACACCACTGCACTCCAGCCTGGGCAACAGAGCAATACTCCATCTCAAAAGAAAAGAAAAGAAAAGAAAAGATTTGTCTTTGGGAATGGAGAGGGTCCCTGTTTCCTTTAAAGCATAAAACTGGAGTTGTGTTATCAAGGAAGAGGGGAGAGGAGGGCTGCTACAGGAAGCAAAAGGGATATGATTGCAGGCTCTCTGGGAAAAGTTTGACTTCAGCCAAAGGCCAGAGGAGCTCCCAGAGAGACCCTCTGCCTTACCATACCAGTGTAACTTCTCTCCCTTGGGCTCAGTCACACTTGCAAGCCTGTTGTTTAGGGCAGTGGCGCCCAACCTTTTTGGCCCCAAGGACCAGTTTCATGAAAGATAATTTTTCCATGGACAGGAGTTGTGGGGGTGATTGTTGCAAGATTAAAATGTCCCACCTCAGATCATCAGGCATTAGATTCTTATAAGGAGTGTGCAACCTAGATCCCTGCCCCCTCTCCCCTTTTGCCATTCACAGTAGGGTTTGCATTCCTAGGAGAATCTAATGCCACCACTAATCTGACAGGACATAAGGCTGGGTGTGGTGGCTTACCTGTGATCCCAGCACTTTGGGAGGCCAAGGCAGGTGAATCACCTGAGGTCAGGAGTTTGAGACCAGCCTGGCCAACATGGCAAAACCTGTCTCTACTAAAAATACAAAAATTAGCTGGGTGTGGTAGCGGGTGCCTGTATTCTCAACTACTTGGGGGGCTGAGGCAGGAGAATCATTTGAACTTGGGAGATGGAGGCTGCAGTGAGCCGAGTTCATGCCACTGTCCGCCAGCCTGGGTGACAGAGCAAGACTCCCTCAAACAAACAAACAAAGGATAACAGGAGGCGAAGCTCAAGCGGTGATGCTCACTTGCCGGCTTATAACTTGTGCAGCCTGGTTCCTAACAGGCTGTGGACCCGAACCAGTCTGTCGCCCTAGGACTGGGGGCCATGCTTTTCTTGCCTTACCAGCGGGATGACTTGCCTGACCAGTAGACGTTAGAGCCCACCCCACGCTCAGGATTCCCTAGGAGTCAGTTTTTTTTTTTTTTGTCCAAAATTTTATTAAAACTTCAAGAGAAAAACAGAAGTTGACAAGTAGGAAATAAGTCTTGTCTTCCCTTATGCAAATACCACTCTTCAGAGATGCCACTTAAAATCTCGTTGTTTATCCTTCTAGACTTTATCATGGCAGGTTTAAAATATATATGTAATCAAGATATGCTTGGGGAAGAGGTGTCATCGTTGTAATTAAATAGCCTGTGCTCCTCTGAGTAGTGGTTCCCTGGGTTCTCTAATCCCACATGTGCAAGCCACCCACGGCCAGCGTAGACCTTAGCAATGCCCAGAACCAGACCAGAGGATGTCTCTCTTGGACGTGATGCAGTGACTTCAAACACCAGACAATGATGAGTTTTTCCAGGACATTGCACCCACTTCTTAAAATAAAAAAACATATTAGTGTTATTATAAATCAATCGAACATGGTTCATAATAGCAATAATGCCCTTGAAATCTGTTAATCTTGTCATTGAAGAATGGTATGCACAGCATTTGCTGCCCTTGGCTTCACCTTGGGCTATTAACTAACAAATCAGTTATTAGCCAGTGGTAATGACCAATTTTCGAGAGATGATTGCTTAATATCACCCACCTTGAAAAGAGAATTATTACTGAACTGAGAACTGAACTCTTATTTTCGACTCAGCAGAGCTGATGATCTTATCTCACCCCAGTGTGTGTCCCTCCCCCAGATCCCCCCACCTGACCCCCTTGTCTCATCTGCTTTCTTCCTGGCTATGAGGTGTGTGGGGATCACATGGTTGCATAACTGCTTTCCTCTCGGCCTCAGTGACTCGAGTCCAAGCTAAGTTCCATATTTAATATTTATTCACCAAGCAGCAGTGGATGAAGACAGATGGTAATGAAATCAGTCTTGCTGAGAGTGACCACAATGATAATAGATTCTTTATGATGTCCAGGAATTCTGGACTCTCAGTCTCTGTTTAAATGCATGTTGGCGCCAACTCTGTCATCTTAAGCCTTAGTATTCTTGTCATCCTCCTGACCTCTCCTAGACCAGAGCAGGCAGGCTGTGCTAAAGGCATTAATCTGTCGTTTTCCCCATATAAATGCTTTAAACACCTATAGCCACAAATGACTCATCAGCAGAGATTTCTTTCAGAAGAGGAAAAAATGAGATAAAATAAATGTGCCCCTGCAGCCCTGATGGAAGGGCTGGCCCTGGTGTTGGGGCTGGTTTTGCGTGTGCTGCTTCTGTGCCCGTAGCTGGTCCTGAACAGCCCAGGTTACCCATCTGGACATGCTGGGGATTTCAGAATGCCTCCTCTTCGACATCACTTTGTTGGCCTGGAATGAAACTGGGAGAGAGGGTGGGATAGGAAAGAAAAAGGGGGAAAAGGGAGTCGTAAAATGAAGCGGAGTTGGCAAAGAGTCACGCTCATGTCGAACGGGTAAACTCAGAATGTTGATTGCACTGGAGATAGCGACGTCCTGGGTCAAGCAGAGCTTTTTTAAGCAATCTAGCAGCCCTTTTTAGTAATAGGAGGTAAATCATTCTGACGTTCCTTGCTATCCAAAGCATTAATCATGTTGAATTCCTTTGTTGTTCTGGGGTCTGGATCAAGTGTAATTCTATAGGAATTCCATTGTAATCTAGTATTAATTAATCTCTGTGTTATATAGAGTGGTGCCAGAAAACTTTCTCTGCGTTTGTTTGCTTGTACATCAGTTATTAGCTCTGTGAATACCTAACTCTAGCTGGGGAACTGTTACTCCTCTCTCTCGTTCTTTTTTTCATCTCAATCTTGGAATTGTCATTGTCCTTGGGTAGGAATTAGGGCAGCTCACATATGAAGGAGGACCTTGCCTTGTGACACAAAAGCGTTAGGAGCGGTGGGAGGCGAAGATGGCCATCTGGCTGGCTACAGTCCCCTTGTGGTTCTCACTCCAGTCTTGCCCTTCCCAACTGTCATTTTTGGGCAACTTGTCTAACCTGAGTTTCCTTATCTGTAAAGTAGACGTTGTAATGGTTCCCACTGCCTGGGATTTTTATGAAGATTAAACAACCACCAGCTCTTTCTTCCGTGATGACAAAAGCTGCCCAGGGAGGGGCTGCAATGGACAGGATGGTCTTCATTCAGTGACACAGCAGGAGTCTTCCTTCCAGGATATAGGGTCTCAGGGTAGATCATCACTAGTGTCACTGCCAACTTGAAGATGGTGAGCATTTGCAGGAGAAACCATGTGTTACTGGCTCCAGGAAACACCTGCCTGCCTGTCTGCCTGCCTCTCAGCTCTTCCCAGCATATGCCTAAGCAATAATAGAGGGTCAGAGGCTGAGATTCTTGGCTTTTCAGTGGTAAATAATGAATGTTGCACCAGCTGCTGGAAGACTCCGAAATCTTCTGTTTTCAGATGTAGAAGGAAAAAGAAACACAATAAAAATACCCAATATGCATTTATCTGGTACATCATCTTTAAATAGCTCCCTTCGGATTTCAGAAAAGGTAACTCTATCCTCCTTCCTGGCTGGCTCTCTGCATCCTGCCACAAAATGGGGCTATTGGCCCTCGATTTTGACCTGGTATAAAAAGCAGTATATTTTTATGACCTGGTAACAGTCACATTTCTACACCATAAAATATTAAAGCAGGCATGACAGTGCCTTTAAGATCTTCAAGGCAGGTGCTATCAAAATGTGCCCCTTTATTATTTATTTATTTGACTCTTTGTATGGTGAGGCTTAAATGCTTTTCAGGCCAAATAATTAAATTCCATTATGGAGAGCGGGAATTGTTGGCGAAATGTACTCACTCTTGCTATTAGATCCTCGAGTCTCCAGGGAAACTCCATGGAGGGGAGTATAAAAATCTGGTTTATGTTTATGTGTAAGATATGCAGTATGACATATTGGGCCCACAGGAGTGATGCTTTACAAAAAAACAAATAGGGAGGGGGCTGCTAGAGGTCCTTCTCTCCTGGCCAGCAATCTCCTAGAGCAGGGCTCTGTAAACTATGGCTTGTGGGCCAAATCTGCCCATTGCCCGTTTTTGTACATTCTATAAGCTGAGTATAGTTTTTGACAATTTAAATGATTGAAAAACCAAAAGAAGAAGAATATTTTGTGACGTGAGAAAAAATGCAATTAAAATTTCATTGTGTATAAAAACGTTTGACTGGAACACAGCCACACCCATCATTTGCATAGTGCCTATGGTTGCACTTACATTCCTTCAAGTTGAGTGGTTGCCACAGAGACTGTAGGACTGCAAAGCCAAAAATATTTGCTGTCCTGCCTTTTACAGGAAAAGCTTGCTGAATCCTGTTCTAGAGGAATTTGGACTTGGGCTCTGGAAAGAATAGCATTGGGCTAACAGAGTTCAAGGTCCTTTATGCTGTTGATGCATTTGGATATTGACTTTGATTTAATGAACTTGATTATTTTCTGAAATGGACACACAGGCAGATTAAGGGACAGGCATGCCCTAAAGTAGTTTTTGGATCCCATAATGCTCTTCAAATGAAGCTCCTGGGATTGTATACTGGGTGATGTCCTTTCCCTCTCTCTGCAGTGTCTCTTTATATCTTCTCTGCCTCCTCATCTCCATGACTATTACCCACACTTAAGGCATGAAGATCTCTCCTGAGTTTGGGCAAAAATCTCCAAACTGGTCTATTTCTATTTCATTTCAATAAGCAGTTCCTCCTCCACATAATAGTTGCAGCGATGTTTTAAGAAACAAAAGCAGACCATATAACTTCCCACAGATGGATATGTTCCCTATTTTATTCCAGTCTCTGCTCAAATGACACCACCAGGGAAGCCTTTCCTTGCCCACTCTTTCTAGAACAGCCCCCCACGTCACCCCATCACTGTTTGTTTTTATTTTATTTCAGTTTTGTTTTACTGTGTTCATAGCTCACTTGCAGCCACAGACTCCTGGCTCGAGTGATTCTCCTGCCTCAGCCTCCTGAGTATCTGGGACAGTTGGCATATGCCACCATGCTTGGCTAATTAAAAACATTTTTTTGTGGATGTAGGCTTTCACTTTGTTGCCTAGTCTGGTCTTGAACTTCTGGCTTCAAACATTCCTCCTGCCTCGGCCTTCCAAAATGCAGGGATTTGCAGGTGTGAGTCACCACACCCAACGTTGTTACTTCTTTTTATTGCTGTTCTAGCATTTGTTATCATCTTACATTATATAGGTTGGTTCACTGGGTTATATAGTTGGTTTTCCTTGCCAGAATGGAAGCCTCATAAGAGTAGGTACCTTGACTGTCTTACTTATTAGGGTATTTCCAACACCTCACATGAGTACTCCAGAAAAGTTTGAGTGAGTGAATAAGTGGATGAGTCCTCCTGGCACATGCAGCGTTGGCATCACCTTCTGCCTGTCTGCTTCTGCAGGGGCGTGGCAGCATTTAAAATATCTGTGTCCATGCTCTCAAGGAGACCTGTGAATAGTAGGAGACAGAGACATTAAACACCTCTTGGCATGTAACTTTCCTGCCATCTGCACCCTTCCTCCTGGGTCCTGTTCTCTTTTAAGGCTAACCTGGTTATTTTCCCTGAACCCACGGAAGGTCGAGAAAAGCTTCCTGCGTGTGGCAGACACTGTCAGGCTCCACGCGGATCCCTTTCTCGCTCCTTCCCCTGATTGCTTTTGCTTCTGCGACCTGCTCAGTCACTCTTCAAAGGACACCTTCGGGCGACTGAAGTGGCTTTGCCCCAAATCTCAGAGAGCTGGAAACGCCTGTGGGTTTACCCACCAGGGGCTGTTCTTAGTGAACGGCTGACTTGTGCAGAGGCGTGAGGGTTCCGCTTCCTCGCCTCAAATGCAGCAAACTCCGAGGTACCGAACTTTCACTCCCGGGTTCTCTGTGGAGTCAGGCTGAAGCTGCTGTCTATGGGCAAAAGCCAGAAATCAAGTTACTGCTCAGCCTCTCCGCACTTCCTTCTTCTCCCTCACCAGCTTCTCCCGGGAGCATTTCCTTTACAAATCACTTGCCCACACACCTTCCTCTCTGTCAGCTTCTGGGGAACCTCATGTAGCACACTCTGCCTTCGCATCACAGAGAGGCACATACACATTGAACCGAAGGAAGTACGAAATGGGAACGTCAGTCACTGTGGCAGACCAGGCTTTAATATATTTGTTGGCTGGTGGGTGGAAGGCATGAGGCCTCACACAGGAGGACTTTGAAGGGCCCTGAAGATCGAATCATGTTGGTGATGTACTGTTTTGGTAATATGTTAGGCTTGTTCTCAGTAAAGGGATCGTGTAAAAAGAGGAAGCTAGGAATGCTTTTATTTGAGCAACAAATGTTAAAACGAAAAAAAAAAAAAAAGCATACAGTTGGTTTTAGGGACCGGCAGAGCAGGGGTCATGGTGGGGGAAAGGATGATTTTATATTTAGGAAGTTCTGTGTCAAGGTCCATTCGGGCAGGTGTGCTAAGCTCTCCTGTCGCCATTACTATTGTGCCAACAAATCTTTTCATCCTGCACATACCGGCAGCTTCTTTAAGATCACCGGGCCCAAAATGACATGGTTTTTGTCCTCCACCAGATGGTTCAATTAGTCAAGATTCTGAAAAAGCCAACTGGAACATTCTTTTAGCCCCATCTATTCAAGTCAGCCAACACTTCAAAGCTGGGTGGGGATTGTGAGAGCAACAGATTTCCCCAGCCCCAAGGCATCAGGGTTATTACTTTTTGATGGGCTCCTGGAGCACTGGAGGAGGCTGCCAATGCTTTCTGTATTGGACAATGCCAGCACTCCAAGAAATTGGGGAGAAGAGCTTTCTTTCTGTTGGGCTGTTTGGAGTGAACAACCTGTTAAGGAGTTGTCATGGAAGAACACTTCTCCTGTTCTCCTGCGATGATTGTGTTGATTTTGATTCTCTAGTATCTTGGTGCTACCTGGATACCTTTGCTTCAGTGATACATGGAATTAGTTCCACAGTTCATCCCTTGCAATTAGCATATTAATGTGGCAGATTGATATTGCTAGAAGGATGGATGCTTGAGCACACAGGCTGCCGCCTTCCAAGGGCTCCAACTAGCAGCCCTGTTTTAGAGTAAACCTCAGCACATTGGCACCAAGTCACAGGTTTAAAACGTAAAAGGCATCATCTAGATCATTTTATCTGGAGGAAAGCAAGGTTTTAAACCGATGACATGAACGGATTCAAAGGAAGTTTGTGGGGTCTATATGCTAGAGACTGATGAAATAAAACAATTTTTTATTACAATGTCATATTTTAAGGAGGCAAGTTGGTGGTGGTAAGAATGAAAAGACTCTGTGCTTTCTAGTCAACAGACATGGGTTCAAATCTTGGCTTTCCACTGGGTGTAATTTGGGTCAAATGCTCAAACTCCCTGAACATGTTTCTTCACTTTAGAAAACTGGGAGAGAAATAGCTTCTTGGCAGGGGAATTAAATTTTAAAAAATGTGAAGCAAATGTTTAATACAGCGTCGGCCTATAGCATTCTTTCTCTTCTCCCCAAAGACACATAGTTAATTAACGGCAAATCTGGTTAATGGCAATTCTGGTCTCTAGTTCTTCTGACTTCTGGTTTGGTATTTCTTCTGTCTCACCTTGATTTGTTCCTTGATATCTAGTTATTCTGAACAATTTTATCCTTGTGTATGTGTGTTGGTGAATAGCATTGCCTGACTGTAAACATTTGAAAATTACAAAGCATAAGATAGGAATGAAAAATTACTATAAAACAGGATTTACAGAATCTAGCCGTATTTTCCAGGAGAAATGAGAAAGTGGGGTGGTTTCTTTCAGTTACAGAATAACAAAAATGATTGATAATGATAGAATTAATATTAATTATTTAGTGAAGTGAACAAGTATGTATTGAGCACTTGTATTAATTTGGCACATCAGAGGTGACTCAGGGGTGATTGAAGCAAATATGGCAGATATGGTGTCGGTGCTCAGGTTATATAAAGGGGTGGGTGGGGTCAAGAAGGACTTGTTCTTTAAGTAAACCCTGACTCATTTTATTCCCTTTGAGCTGTGAAAGATAAACAGAAGTAAAATAAAAGGAAGCCCTGGTAGACACAGCTTGCAATCAGAATATGGGACTCATAAGAGATAGTAAAAGCTGAAAATGTAGCTTTTAAAAATACTTAGGAAAAGATGGGGTGAGGTGGTCCACACCTGTAATCCCAGCTCTTTGGGAGGCTGAGGCAAGAGAATCCCTTGAGCCAACGTGTTTGAGATTATAGTGAGCTATGATCATGTCACTGCATTCCAGCATGGAAGACAGAGAGAGATTCTGTGTCTTTATAACAATAATTAGGAAACCACTTTGATGATAGATACATAAGTAGCTGTAAGGGGAAAGAAAGACATTTTGGGGAATATTTCTAACCTTTGAGGGTGCTGTTAAGGAAGACAGACCTGTTTTCATACGTCATTCTTTTAGCAATAGGATGGAATAATAATAGCTTCCGTTAGTGAACACTTATTAAGCACCAGGTGTTGTGCTGAGTGCTTCAAACACATTATTTCAGTCTTCACAGGATGAGATGGTAGGTTTTAATATCATCATCCTTTTTACAGATAAGGGAGTTGGAGTGCTAGGAGAGGTTGATAAAGTGACCCAGGGTTAGCCTCAAGCTTCAGATTCAGGCTTTCTGGCTCCAGAGCCCAGGGCATTCACATCTCAGCCCAGTTTTGAAGGTAGACACATCTGGTAGGCTTAGTTAGCTCTGTGCTTCACAACCATACACATTGGACAAATACCAAATACCTCTGTGATTCCATTTCCTCATCTGTAAAATGGTTTCGTCCCGGGATTGTGCTGAGGATGGAATGACATAATATTAATGAAAGCGAGTCGTGAATCTGCGAGGCAGGTAGGGTGTCCCAGCCTTCCAGGGACTTTCCCATTTTTAGACTTTAAGTCTTGTAGCCTTGGAAACGCTTCAGTTGTGGATAAATCAGCACACAGCTGGTCACTTCCATGCAAGTCCCATTCCAACCTGCAGAATATCTGGGCAAAGTGATAATAGATTTTGAAGAACAGGAAGCAGCACAAGGAGGCAAATGAATTTCAGCTGGTGTTTGAAGTGGCTGTCAACTCTCTTGGGCTGAAAGGCATCAGGGAAATTCTCCCTGATAAAGCCTGTGAGAAAAGTGGGGGAGTTAGAGCAGAGTTTGGGAAACAGGATGTTTGCCAAGCCGCGGTGCTAAGGCTTCGTGTCTGGAAGCCTCTGATGCACAGCCTCTTCTGAGGCGCTCAGAGCCTGGGGATAACCTATTGACTTAAAGAGGGGTGGGAGGGGGGAGTCCAGGGGGCAAACGCAGCCCTTTGACATTTTGAGATACAGCTTTCCCCATTTCCCCTTTTATGGAATAGGTTTTGGTGGATTTGAATCCGACTTTGCCACTGACTAACTGCATGATATTAGGAAGCTGTTTCACTTATTTCATCTTTAGTTACTGCATCTTGAAAAGGGAATGATGATAATCCCAACCCCCTATGATGTGCTTAGGATTGAATAAGAAATTATGCTTGGCATGAAGGAAGCACTCAACTGTTGTCGGTTACTGCTATTACTAGTTCTACTGTTATTATTAATCTATTAGGGTAGCATTGCCAAATTTTGCAAAAAACAATTCAGCCTTCCCAGTTAAATTTGAATTTAGATAAACAATAAGTATTTTTCAGGACAAGCTTATGCTACAAAATTATCACCTGAAAGTGAAATTTAACTACGTGTTCTGCATTTTATCTGGCAACCTTGTGTTAGGGTAAACAACTATTCTGGTTATAGCCCAAATTTGAGGGGTTTCCCAAGATCCAGGACTTTTAGTCTACAACTGGAATAGCCACAGGTAAACAGGCACGATTGGTCACCCCATTAAGGTAGCAGTCTGGTGGCTGTTTAGAAGACCACATTTGAAACTTAAATAATGATAACAGGCCTTCTCCCCTAACCATACACACTCAACATAAAAATACACATGCAGTATTTTACATTTGTTTTCAGGAATTTTCTTGGACTTTTTGAAGCCTATCCATGAGCTCCTGGTTAAGAATACAAGCTCCCCCAAAGCATCCAGATTCCAAATACTTACTCTTCTTTTGGAAAAACTTGTGAAGATCTTAGGAAGAGACTCAGGAAATAGGCAGTAAGGGATCCGTGGCCCACTAATCACTTGCAAACTGAGTTTTCAGTAGATTAGAACACGGATCAATAAAATGAAGATTAGAGCATATGTCTATGTAGCATGAAATGAGGCGGTGTTGAAATTCATCCACTTAATTCAGGCCTCTCTTCTAAATCCACTGTAAGGTCACAGTGATCTGGTTTGATGGTTCATATTGATTCAATTGATTGAACTTAGATGAAGAATCGAGGCAAAGCATGGACCTATCAGAATCTAGGAGATATTACAGAAAAAATACTGAAAACTGTATATGCTTGCTTAGCTCTTTCTCTTTTTTTTTAAATTGAGAAAATATAGAAAATATACAAATGACCGAATGTAACAAATCAGGACTGTATAAACAGTATTAATAAATAACCAACCACATACTAACAGCTTAATAACTAGAATGTCATCAATAATTTTGAAGATAACTCTGTGCTGTTTATTGTCATTTTAGTACAGTGCTCCATTGAATACGTACATCCAACCTATTTATCCATCATATCATTGATGAACATTTGAGTTGTTTCATGTTTTGTCTTTATTTTCTGATCACAAACAATGCTATCAACATTCTTAACCTGTTTTCCTGGTACACATGAATTGACAAGAGTTGCTCCAATCTGTACTTTCTGGAGCGGAATTGTTGGGCTGGTGAACAGATGTATTTTCTACTTTATGTTGCTTGTTTTTTCCAACGTGTTTATGGAAGTTATGGCCCCCACCAGCACTGTAGGGGAGTTCCCATCGCTCCACATCCTCACTAGTGCTTGGTATGTTCAGACTTGCTAGTTTCTGCCTATCTGGTAGATGTAAAATAGTATCTCACTGAAATTAAGCTTTTATTCTTATTACTTAAAAGGTTGAACATCTTTTCAGGTGTTTATTGCTATTCATTGTTTTCTTTTGTGTGAAATGCTTGTTCATGTCTAATTTTCTCCTTTTTTGGTCTTCTGCTTAGCTTTGTGGCTTACATATGTAGCTAATATCTCCTTCCAGTTTGTGACTTTTCTTGCCACTCTCTATAAAGAAGAATTTGTTGTTTGCTTGTGCTTGTCATAGTTATAATTATTTGTTCAGCATCTGCCACTCCAACCCACCTGTAAGCTCTATGAGGACGGACACTGAGTCTGTCTCTGTCCCCAGAGCTAACGCAGCACCTGACCTACATAGTAGGTATTTGATAAGTATTAATATATAAACGAACCTACATGTCATATTGTATAATATGCAGGGGTTCTTTTCTTTTTGGTTGTTGCAGTTTTTAAACTGCCATTTACAGAGGAGGGTAGAAAAGAGGTGGAAAATCTTTGCCATCTGAGCATGATTAAGACCATGGGATCTGGGGCACAATTGCTACTTACTGGCTTTGTGACTATGAGCAAATTAATTAACCTTTCTGTGCATCAGACCACTCTTTGTAAAATGCTACCTATCTTATAGGGTTGTTGAGTTAACATATATAATATAAGGCACTTAGAGCAGAGCCTGACACAAAGTGAGCACTACATTAGTGTTCGATGTTATCATTTTCCTGCTGAGTAAAAACCTTGGTGAGGTTTTCTGATTATAATTTTGAGAGTTGGAGTCAGAGAGTGCTAGCTTATTCTGTATGACAGAGGGGCAAAGATCTGAAATTATAGGGGCAGCTGGGTGTTGGGTAGGGAAAGAGTTGGGTAGGATACATTCTGGGGATGGGGTGCCTGAGAAGGGATTTTGAAAACAGCACTGTCAACGATGAATTAACACTAGCAGAAACCTTCTAATCAGATGTGACAGGAGCAGTCGCATAGTTAATGAAAAAAAAAAAGGTTAAATCAGGATATCATAAGAAACATATTTATATGTTTTATTTTAACCTGAGACACATCAAGTATGTGTTCTTTACTCATCATCTGATGTCTGGCCAAGGTCTGTTTTCTGGCCAGTGTCTGCTATTGGAATTTCTTGCAGCAGGCACTCCATCTATAACACATTATGAATTCCAGTTTTTATTTATTTATTTTTTAAATTGGAGCACCAAGTTAAAAAATAAAAACTGGAGAAGTAATCTCAGGACAGAATCCTTCCAGATGTTTACTCCTATCCCCTTATCTTTTTTTTCCCCCAAAGATTGAACCTGACAGTAATTTCTCTCTAAGTCTGTTCAAAGCATTCGACTTAGTTTTGAAAGAAATGAGAGCTGTATTTTTGTACTTCTATTTTTGTCTGCTTGTTTATACTGAATTGAATTACATAATCACCAGAGCAGCACAATTGCCACAAGCGAGTTGGAACATCAGACTGGGCATTGGTTGTAAGTCGTACAAGGTCATGGGTAGCATGGATTCTTCCAGAGGGTCAGTCAATAGAGGTCATTCAATGTGACTTCTCATGTAGCTTGCTGAAAGGCACATACTGTCTTCTCTGTGAGGTCTTCAGTTAAATCCTCATTGTTCACCATTAGCTCTCTGAGTGGATTCTTTAGGAGCAATCTGAGGAGGGGTTGAACTTCACAGCTGGGTCCCTTTAGTGGAAAGGAGAGAGAATCTTCTGGACTTGGGAGCCAGGGAAAAGCAGGTAAGAGAGAGTAAGCTCCTGGAAATCACAGGAATCTTGGGGGAGATGTAGGGCTTCCCCCATACCACAGGAATTGGGAATTTAAGGCAATCCTCTTTAGATTTAAAGGGCCTGAGAAGTCTCAGATGACATTATAAGGAAATAAATGCTTAGATGTTAATTCAAAGCTTAGATGTTAATTCCAGAGGAAATTCTCCTGTATCTTTTCATAGACGTTTGCATGGTATGAGAAGACCAGGGAGAGATGACTTTACAAGTGACATTTTTCTGTGGGCTGTGGATTCTCCTGACAGGAGATCAGCAGCTAGGCCAAGCTTGTCTTCTTTGTAGTCTCTGTAAGCCTGGGGCTGAGCCTAGTTGAGGGGTTTAGGGTGGGAAGAAGGAAGTGGGAGGCTTTGCCTGCACAGAGCTAAGGGACATCCTGCCTAGGGGTATAAAACAATGCTTCTCTCATAAGGCAAGTGCCTTCCCGTGTTAATGGAGCACCTCAGTTTATAACCAAACTGTGATTCTAGGGCTGGCCACTTCATACCAAGTCTTAGTCACTTGTGAGATAGGTGTAATAGCTCTTGGGGTTACTAAGAAAATTATGAAAATGCAGATTTGATACTAGATATTAAAACTTTTTTTTTAAAGCCCTCAAACGGAAGCTAGACAACTTTATATAAACTTTGGGAGAAATCATCGCAGCAACTTACATGTAAGCAATCTTTGTGCTTGTCGATGGACGGACGACTTAGAAAGTCCACTGTGTTGACCTAATGAAAGAAACTGAAGCAAAATTAATATAAGTAGAGAGTTTATTTGGGTCAAGTTTGAAGACTGCAGCCTGGAAGACATAAATTCAAGTTGCCCTGAATATATCCTCCAATTAGCAGCACTTACAAGTGAGCTTTGAAAGAAAAAAACAGAGACAGTTCTTAAGTTGTTTATCAAGAATTTACATCGGTTCATTAAAATAACATAAGCCATCGATTTGGTGTACATTGTTCTTTGTATCACAAATTCCAGGAACATGAAGATAATGGGTGAGGGTCACGTTGTGTAACTTGTGGTAACATTTTGGGTAATTTATCAGCGAGTCTGGGAACTACAGGAAAGGAAAGAAAAAACAAAATGCCTGAAACAATTACCCCCGGGCATGGCTGTGGGGGACCAGACTGAAGTCTCAGGCTCCTGTCACTTGGGGCCTGATAAATTTTGCTTACTCACATTCTTCATACTGCTCTGAGACACTTTTCTTTCTCAACTGGAACATCTGATTCGAGCTACAAACCAGGAAAATCTGTCAGATTGTCACTGCCTGCCTATCACAACTGAAGATGCTTCAGAAACTCTAGAAAAACTAGTTTATAGACTACTGTGGTAGTCCTTTTTTGTGTCACTATAAAGAAATACCCAAGGCTGGGTAATTTAGCAAGAAAAAAGGTTTATTTGGCTCGTGGTTGTGCAGGCTGTACAGGAAGCATGACGCTAGGTGGCCTCAGCTTCTGGTGAAGCTCAGAAAGCTTCCAATCACGGCAGAGGCAAAGCAGGAGCAGGTGCATCACATGGGGAGAGCAGGAACAAGAGAGAGAAGGGGGAGGTCCCAGATTCTTTTAAACAACCAGATCTCCTGTGAACTAACTGAGTGAAAACTCATGCATCACCAAGGGGATGGTGCTAAGCCATTCATGAAGGATCCACCCCAACAATCCAATCACCTCCCTCTAGGCCCACCTCCAACAAAGGGGATCACATTTCAATGTGAGATTTGGAGGGGACACAGATCCAAATCATATTAACTACTCTGGGCCTTCACCTTTGTTTTTCTTCTGTTTCTATAGAAAGGCCTCTGATTAAAGATCTGTTTGCCTGCACTATATACAGAGGCCTAGCTTTGAGAGTCCATCTGCATCACATCTCCTGAAAGGAAACATGACTGTTTAATTGAACTGACCTATTTCTAGAAACAGGAGACTGGTTTAATGGGATCCTTTGCCACTTGGCTGTTAACTCTTTTCTGCACAGCCACTAACTCAGCTTTTAAAGTATGAAACTTCTAGGGAAGTTTCAGACAGGGTAATGTGGGGGCTCAGAAAATGATACCTTGAAGTCTGGACATGATGAAAGGCCTTAGAAGTGGCCTCAGAGTCAAGGTCCCTCTAACCTTGTCTGCCTCCCATCACCCCCAACCAAGCAAAGAAATACAACCACCTTCCTCTGCTCCCTGAAATCTCATTATTCATCTTAGAAAAGAAGACTGAAGAATGCAACCACATTTGGATGGACTTTTTCAGAAGATAATGGCTGCCACTGGGGGCTCATTCAAATTTCAAAGACAATCTATAGTTAATTTCTGTTCATTCATATTCCCTAATAATCATTTGCTGCTCCTCAAAAGAATTGTCTGCATTCTTCATCTCCTTCCTGCCCTACGAAAAAGGGCATTTAAGCTTCTGAACCCCATTGGGTTATTCTGTACCTCACTGGGTAGTTATTCTCTGATGATTTCTCTGTGCATCCATATTAAAGTGAAAACTTCTATGCCTTTTCTTCTGTCTAAAAAAAAAAAAAAGCAGATTCAATAGAAGTGGTAGTGGAGTAAACCTCCATCCTCCCATAATACTTTAAAATACATGAGTTTTTCAGATGAGTGAGAAGGTAGCAGAATCTGAAGCAAAGGGAACATGTGGCAGGTTTTGATGGGGAACGAGGATGCTCCTTGAAGGTTCAGAGTGTGCGAGGTTGCTGGAGAGAATGTCGCTGACTTCCAGACCTGGCCATCAGAGGGCAGCATGAATTGCTGGGTGCCTAGTCAGGAGGGTATGCCCTAATATATTGAAAAAGAAAAAGAATAACAAAAGGCAGAACAAGACCTTGGTCTTCACAATTTTGTTCAGTGGCTCTGGCCTGACCATTTTGCTCCCCTGGCTGACCTTGTTTTTAGGCGAATCTTTTCTTTCTGCGTGGCTCCTTCCTGTTCTCTGGAACAGCTGACAGTGGGCCCTGTGGAATTCCTTTCCTAGACTCCTTCCGCCCTTTGGCTTCCATCTTCCTTGAGTGCAGCGAAGCTCTGGTTCTCTCCTATGGGCAGTGAGGGGAAAATCAATATTTATATTGGATTTAGCAGAGTCTGGAACAGCCACGTGCTGGTGCTGTGTCCTTTGTTTTGTTTAATGTATGTTCTATAGATGAAATCACTGGGCAGATGTTGGTTTAGCTGGTTTCATTATTCAAGTTCTGAATTCCCAGGGGGCCTGAGCTGTTTTCCATTAAGAATTATTATTTTAACAGCTAACCCTTTGTCGGGTTCTTACTATGAACAGGTATTGAACTAGACAGTTTCTATGCATTATCTCATTGAATCCTTTCAACAGATCTGAGAGGCATGTACTATTATTTTGAAGAAACTGAGGCTGCCTAAGGTTAAAAAAAGCCATTAAGTGGCAGAGCTGGGATCCGACCTTGGTTTGTCTAAGTTTAAAGCTGGTGTTCTTGATGCCCACATGAAAACATTGCTTCCTGAGCAACCAGAGAAAAGTATACTTTTCTTCTCACTTCCAGAGAGATCACGGGGTGTATCTTGTCATCCCATTCTGCAGACCTGCCTGAGATGACCTCTGTTGTCAGCTAAGATGCTATCAACTAGGCTTTGTCCAGTATGTGAGGAATGTGGGGATTGTTGCCCTGTGTCAGGATCACAGTGTCCAGGTCAGAGCAACAGAAACTTCCAAACATCCTGAGACTAAGGACACTCTAAAACCCAGGCTTCTGTAGGCCAATGCCATGGCAGCCATAGGGTCAGGCCAAATAGAAATGGTCATCTGAGAAAACCCACCCAGAAGTGTTAAAAAAAAAAGCAAAACCAAGGGAGGATTAATTTTTTTTTTTTTTTGATTGGGGTGAGGAGGTGTATGCTTGTGAATTACTGGAGCACTTTGAAATTGTAGCAGTTCTCAATCTCATATGCTCAAGAAATACTGTACTCTTCTTTTCTTTTAAAACAACCCAATCCCCCATTGCCATGGCGGGCTAGAACTTCAGTCTTGCTTAGTCCTAGAGACCATCTCTTCCCCCAGCCCCAGAAGGGCTAAAGATGTCTGCAGTAGAGTCAAAGGATTTGGGAGGGCCCCATGTCATAGATCATTAGTGAGCCTTGGATGCTGAGATATTCCTTAGCCCATTCTATGAGGTGTGATTCCTGTCCTGCTGCTTTTGTGCTGTAATTGGAATAAGAAAATCGCCATCAAAGTAGAGAGCTACATAACCGTTCCTTGCTGAAGTCTTGCTATTTCTCTGGAATACAACCAGCCAGTCCCCTTGGGTCACTGCTGCTCAGGTCCAAAATCCCTCTTGTCTTCTCTCTCAGTCTTTGGGAATATCCTTCTTAATCTTGAAAAAACTTATTTCTTTTCTTACTTTCGCTAGAGGAATTTCCTCTAGTCTCCAACTCTAGTTTCCTATCTTCTAGGGATTCTGGCTTATTCTCTTCTGTAAATTTAGATGAAGAATTGCAAATTCAAGTGCCCGCAGAGGCCAGGTAGGAATGGAAGTGAGCACAGGAGCTTGGAACATTATAAGTCACTTGGTGCATCTAAAGAGGCTGCTACTCAGTCCTGGTGAAATGCTGTCAGTCATGTTGACCTGTGCTGCTGTGTCTTCTGATTTTCCAAGAAAAGCCAGAAACCCAGTTTTTTAAAATGAGTCATCTCTTTTGGATTAAATGTTGGCTTATGCATTTAAAATTACTCTGTGTAGGGCAAAGTAAAATACCTAGGGGCCGCCAGGTTGCCACCATGACCAGTGCAGCCTTTTGAAAACAAAACCAGGAAAGAAAGCATTTACAGTTTACAGACCTTCCCTTAGGCAAGAAAGCACAGGGCTCAGTCCATAATTGGATACAAGAAAAAGGAAAGAGAAAAAAAAACCGGAAAGAAAAACACATCAGCAAATTTCTCAACCATCCTGTTTAAAAACAGACTGCTTTCACTCACACTATCTGCATTCCTGAAAAGGAAGCTTCTGTAGGTTCCAGGCTTTGCTTTTTTCAGATCAGTTGCTTGGGGAATAAGAAATTAAATTACTTCTGGTTCAACATACATTGCACACAGAAGTCTTGGTCTTGCATGATCTTGTCTTATGAACACAAATTTATACCTGTTGGATGCTGAAGTCAACATGTTTTGCATTGCTGGAGTCAGGGTTTAGTGGAATTTGTTCACACTCAGTTTTTGATGCAGATTTTGGTCATTTGATTTGTTTAGAAACCACTCCCAACTCCGGAGAGAAACTTCACAGGGATGTGCCAATGATACAGAGGATAATAAGTGTATACAGCCAGTTTCCACATCTACTATTAATAATACGCATTATATCTATTGAGCACTCTAAGTACAGGTTAATTCGGCTGAAAGTGATATACACCTAATTCAGACTGGCTTAAGTGGAGAAGAGGTTTCTATGGAAAAGCAAACTGTCTTTCTCCAGTGGCATGCTTCAGGAGGGACGCGGTGGCTCAACTGATGTTATGAGGACTTGCTTTCTCTTCATTGCTCAGCTGTGTCTCTTGCAGGCTGGCTTCATTCCCAGGTTCCTTGAGATGGTCCTGGAAGCTGTAGACTCAAATTCTCCTTACTGCTAGCAGACCCAGGGAAAACATGATGCTTTTCTCCCATCACTCTCAGAAAAATCATCTTTGCTGCTGATCAGGTTACAAGCCCAGCCGTGAACCAATTACTTAGCTTGGAGAATGCAGCTTTTTGATTAGTCAAGGTGACATTAGCGCACACCAACCCCTTCATGCTGGAGCCTGGAGTGACAGGAACGTTCCATAAAGCTCATGGGCTGAGAATGGAAGGCTCCAGAGCAAAGTTGGGATACTGTCATTTGGAGAAGGACGTATAGATATTAGGGGAAAATAATAGATATCTATTCTAAGCACATAGAGTGGTAAATATATGTTTTCACCATCATACCCCAAATACCTTGAATTATCTTCAGAACTCCTAAGTAATGTACTGATGGTGAATGATGTTAACTTCATGTAGTACAGATGTGGTGCTTGGGCGTCCGCTGTGAGGGAGAAAGTTGAATGTGGTATGTAGAAGACCTTAGTTATACCTGGGAGGGTATGGAGATGAGAGCAGTAATTCATCAGGTTCTGTGCCTTGTCTAAACAATAAAACTAAAAGCTCCATGAAGGTAAGAACCATGTGTTACCCTGCCTGGTTTTCCTCACAGGTCCTGGCTTCACAAATAAGGCACATATGAAATATTTAATGGAAATCAGTGTGTCAGAGAGATGCTGCATCCCCATGTTTGTGGAAGCACTGTTCACAATGGCTAAGATTTGGAAGCACCTTAAGTGTCCGACAGATAAACGGATAAAGAAAATGTGGTACATATACACAATGGGGTACTATTCAGCCATAAAAAAGATTGAGATTCTGTCATTTGCAACAACATGGATGGAACTGGAAATCATTATGTGAAGTGAAATAAGCCATGCACAGAAAGACAAACGTCACATGTTCTCACTTATTTGTGGGATCTAAAAATCAAAACAGTTGAACTTATGGACATAGAGAGTAGCAGGATGTTTACCAGGGAAAGGAGTGTGAGGGGGCTGAAGAGGGGAGGTAGGGATGCCTAATGGGTACAAAAAGTAGTTAGAAAGAATGACTAGGATCTACTATTTGCTAGACAGGGTGATTATAGTCAACAATAATTGAATTGTACATTTTTTTTTGAGATGGCATCTTGCTCTGTTGCCAGGCTGGAGTGCAGTGGCACAATCTTGGCTCACTACAACCACTGTATCCCAGGTTCAAGTGATTCTTCTGCCTCAGCCTCCCAAGCAGCTGGGACTACAGGTATGCCCCACCTTTCCCAGCTAATTTTTGTATTTTTAGTAGAGATGGGGTTTCACCATGTTGGCCAGGATGGTCTCAAACTCCTAACCTCTGGTAATCTGCCCACCTCAGCCTCCCAAAGTGATAGAGTTACTGGCGTGAGCCACTGCACCTAGCCAATTGTATATTTTAAGATAATTAAAAGAGTATACTTGGACTGTAGCTCAAAGGATAAATGCTTGAGGGAATACCCCATTTTCCATGATATAATTATTACATGTTGCATGCCTGTATCAAAATATCTCATGTGCCCTATAAATTCCTAATTTACTGTGTACCCACAAAATTAAAAATTAAAAAAAATAAGCAAGTTTAATGGCTTGAATAATTGAGGAATTGATGACACAAAAGGAAATAACAGCTATCATTTACAGAAAATTATGTCCCGGCCCCAGTCAGACTTGACTTTAAATCCTGACTGTACAAGTAAATGACTCAGTTATCCCAAACATCCCTGTAAAATGGGACTAAGAGCCACGTTTGTGCTAGGTCTTTGTGAGGCATAAGTGTGATACAGAAGGCTCATGACAAGGCACTCAATAAATACTGGTTGTTATTATTTTTGTTATTTTAAGTGATGAGCACTTTTTTATACTATCATATTTCATTCTTCATCAAACCTGTAAGAAAAATACTGTTTTCATCTCCATGTAAGAAGTGGAACTGAATTTTGAACGCAATTTTTCCTGCCTCTGAATTTCATGTCCCTAATTACTAGTCTGTCCTGCCTTCCTATCCTTTAATGTACCAACTGGGAAGACACAAGTTCACTCAGGGCCTGAGTTCCTGTTTCTGTGTCGGGGCAGAAGGCAGACCACTGGGAATGTGGGAAGAAACCAAAGAACCCCTTGCCTTTTGTGATTTAGTTGTTTTTTTCCACATAGAGCAGTTCTGTGGAATCCCAACACTGGAGGCTTAGCTAACAAATGCAAATGACTCTGTAACATAAGATCATTCTTTAGTTAGACCAAAGGCTTTGGCCTCAACCATCTAGATGGGGACCTGTGCCTGGTGTATCTTAAAGCAGTGGTTGCTGCCATCAGGCTGATTGTGGCTACCAAGCCCCCTTCCCAGTCATGCGCAGCCAGGGAAGGATTTCATTCAACGGTTATATATCTCTTATACAGTTCTGGGCACTGTTCTAAGTACTTTACAAATGTTAGCTCATTTAATCTTCTCAAGAGCCCCTGGAGGTAGACTATCATCTGTGCTTTCGTCGTAAATCCAAAATGCAGAAGCACCTGTGGGGTATATACTGTCTTCTAAGTACTGTTCTAAATGCGTCAAATACACAACCTCACTAGGTAAACCCTATTATTATCATCACCATTTCACAAATGAGAAGACATAAGTATGGGAAGATAAAGAAGCTTGCCCCAGTGTCACCCAGATAGTAACTAGTAGCTCTGAGATTTGAATCCAAGCAATCTGGCCTTAGAAACCACACTTGTTTACTAACTACTTCAGCTATCAGCACCCAGTCCTCCAGTTCTTAAAAATAGTTAACTCTTTTTTGCTTGTGAAACTAAGAAAATATACTAGCTCTGCTGAATGTGAATGTGTTGATTCTCAAACTCAATGACTGAATTTTCTAGAATAGCTACGTTAGCTAACTAGAAAAATAGGAAGCAGTGAAGCATGTTGAGTTCAAACTTAGACAGATATGAGCCACCTACTAGCTGTATGCCCTTGGACAAGTTATACTACTTCTTTGGATCTCAGTTTATTCATCAGTAAAATGGGATAATGATATGCTTACTTCATGGGATGTGGTGAGGATTCAATGAGAAAACCACATGAAGACCTCAGACAGTGGCTAGAATGAAGAGACACACAAGTAGATTTTTAAAAAATTATTTTGCCATAATAGGGATTGTCTGAGTGCAGGAATCCTATTAAACATGTCCTATGAGCACCATTTTTGTTTTCTTTCTTTCTTTTTTTTTTTTTCGAGGTGGAATCTCACTCGTCACCCAGGCTGGAGCACAATGGTGTGATCTTGGCTCACTGCAACCATCACCTCCTGGGTTTAAGGGATTCTCCTGCCTCAGCCTCCTGAGTAGCTGGGATTATAGGCATCCACTACCATGCCTGGCTAATTTTTGTATTTTTAGTAGAGACGGGGGTTTCACCATGTTGGCCAGGCTGCTCTTGAACTCCTGACCTCAGGTGATCTGCCCGCCTCGGCCTCCCAAATTGCTAGAATTATAGGCATGAACCACTGTGTCTGGCCTATAAGCACCATTTTTTAATCACCTTCATTTTGTAATTAATGACTGGATTGTGTTACCTGATGAATGCCAGTCTCTTTCACTGAACTATAAACTTCACTAGACTGTGAACATCATGTGTTTGTTTATATCATCCAGTCTTGATGCCAGGGCCTTATTGGGTACCTGTGTGTCCTGAGGGAATATCTTGTGTCCAGTAATGAACAAAGGTTGGGCATTTTAGAATATAAAGCATTTTAAGAATAACTGTGGATATAGGAACATTAGTTTACAAAACCAAATTTGGGGTTTATTCTGTGCCATTTGGGATCAGTATTATCTGATGGGTGTTTTTCTGCTCCAGATTTGGTTCTGGTCCAAGCGGGTTTTACATCAGTGTCCCTCGGACCACATCTTCCCTCTCTTTGCATTTGACCTTCCTCTTTATCTGGGCACCCCATCTGAAAAGTCCCCCCATGCAGTGGCCTGTGCTGTATTTCACCAAAAAAGATCTGTATTTGGAAGGAACATTTACACGTTATTGGTGTCTCTCTGAGAGTGTAACGTGCTTACCATATAGCTTGGCACAGTTTTTATTAAAGAACAAAGAGAGGAGAAACATGAAGAAATCACTAAATTCTTACATGAAACTGAGACAATATGCCCCCACACTTGCCCTCATAAACATTAAGCATTTTTTTATGGTGACATTTTTAGCCCATTCTGAAATGTATTGATTTGTTTCCTGTGAGTCATTGTCTGTTTCTTCTTTCTTTGTTAAAAAAACATTAAATATCAATGCGATGATATAAATATATACGTGTGGGTGGATGGGCGGGTGAGAGGAATTTTCTTTCAAATTTTAAGAAGGGAAATAGCTTTCTCATGGGTTCCCACATCATCCATCAGCGCATCACATCCTCCGTCTACTGCATTTCCCCCCTCGACACAAAACTGAATAATCTCTCTGGTTTTAAAGCTTGGGAGCACACGTTTCAGAAGGTTCTGGAGATGGCCTGTTTAGGGGCAGCTGAGGTTTTTTGCAGCTCTGATTCCGGGTTGAGGGGAAGTGCAACCGCTATTTCCATTTTGAGCAGTAGAGAGCAGACGTCTCCTCTCCCGCCTGCCCAAGATCACCTCGCAACTTTATGTTTATGCAAACAGCCTTTGACATAATAGCTTTGAAACAGCTGAAAATTGAATTGTGCCTTGAGGCCAAACATCTAGACCACCACCTTTGTTATATTCATCTGCCACAGTAAATTGGGTTCACCACTGGCTCGGGGAGCTGCTTTTTCCTCCATTCTAGTCCCACAATAACTTTGCGTAGGAGAAAGACAAATGCAACTTCCTCACCCAAAACGTTGGCAGGATTTCATTTCACAAACTCTTATCCGAGGGGCTGGAGATTGCTGTGTGGATTTCTCCAGCCAGCTGAAGAAAATAAAGGGAAATCTGGAAAGCTAAACCAAATCCATCTAATTCTGGAATCTCTCTGAGGGTTTCCATAGCTTTTCAGCTTCTCCACTTAATCTAATTAGGACTTCGCCTCCCAAAATAAATACCTAATAAAGAATGAACCTATTAAAAGACTAAATTTGCTACACATACATTTGTGCGAACCCTCTGCCTGTTTCCTTGAAGCGGCAATGCCGATGAAATTGAACGTTGTTTGACTGCTTAATGGTCTCCCGCTGTAAGATGGATTATAGAAAATAAACATGGATGGGGGGAAAGCCGGCTCTTTATTGAATTCCGTCGATGATAATGCCATCACCTGAAATCGCTGCCTGAAAAGAGTGTCAATAGGGGAGAAGCAGCAGCAGCCAGAGCCAATTTGCAACTGGGGAACAGTTCATTTTCTTAGAAGTAATTTTATTCTGTTTTGGGTTCACTGCCCTGGTTTGGGGGGGTTAACAGAAAGTAGATTTTTTTAAAAGAAATCTGATTGTGGGCCTCATGGATGTTTTTCAAAGTAGAGCATTTAGGCATTGACTAATTGATTGGTTCATTTGCTTATCAATAAATATTTCATAAAGGCTTACTCTGTGAGGTGCTATTTAGGAGCTGGGGATTTGAGATTGAGCAAAACAGGTTTGCCATCACTCTACTAAAACTTAGAGCCATTGCAGGAGGTAGAATTCATTCATTAGCAAATATTTATTAAGCACTCACTTTGGATCAGGCTTATAATCAGGAAATAACTATACAGTTACAACCTGGATGAGTAATATGAAGGCAAGGCAGTGAGGTTGCTGGACGGGATGTCCACTATTTGTTTGAAGAACAGTGTTAAGGAAAATTACCTAATATCAAACAGACCCTCAGATCAGCATGGAGGTTGGGAGATGATAGCGTTTATTCGCATGTTTGTGAGTTCACTTAATGGGTTCAAATCCAATTACCAAACTTCTCTGGACCTCAGTTTCCTTATCTTGATAGAAGTCTATAGTAATTCATGTCCAATTTGTCCAGTAGGATTGAAGTTTGAATAAAATGAGAGACTATGCATGAAAGTGCTTTGTAGTCGTTGAAAATAAGAGAAATTATTATTAAGGACAAGTGCTTTTCCAGGGTATACCCACAGGATCTTAGTCTCCTTGGGTAGACAAGAGGAATATAGGTTGATCAATAGAGAGCAATTCAAACAGTTTAGAGATAAATGGTAAAGTATGTGGCACAGAAGATATGTTGGATGAGGTCAGGCAGAAGGCAGGCCTGGAAAAACAGATCGAGTTTAGAAAGACACGAGCAGAAGTCTGAGGCCAGTTAACATTTGGGGCTCATGGGATGTTGGTGTTCACACAGGCAGCTGGAACACGCAAAGACCTCAAGTTTAGGGTGCCGCACAGGCACTGACGTAAAGTTGTGACTGGGTGTTAGGTAGTCACTGCTGAGAAATTGATGGGAGATCATGGGAACATTCACAGTTGACCCCACTTTCCTGAAAAGACAGTGCTTAAAACCAGAACTTCTAAAACCTGTGTAATGTATGGACCTTTTTTTTTCTTTTTCTTCTTAGTTGACACGTAATTGTGCGTATCTATGGGATACAGAGTGATCCTTTCATACATGTATAGAATGTGTAATCATCAAATCAGGGTAATTAGCATAGCCATCGCCTCAAACGTTTACCATCTGTGTTGTGAACATTCAAAATCCTCTCTTCTAGTCTTCTTAAAATATACCTAAGTTATAGCTAACCGTATCCACCGTACGTTGCGGCAGAACACAGAAACTCCTTCCTTCTGCGTACTTCTGTGTCTGCTACACAGCCTCTCCCTATCCTCCCACCTCCCCATCCCTCCCAGCCTCTAAAAACCTCAGTTCCACTCTCTGCTTCTATAAGCATGTTTTTAAGAAGTGTCCATAGATGAGGGAGAACATGTGATATTTGTCTTCTTGTGCCTGACACTTCACTTAACATATTGTCCACTAGGCCCATCCGTGTTGCCATGAATAACAGGATTTCATTCCTTTTTATGACTAAATTCTTTCTATATATACCATATTTTTCTTTTTTTTTTCTTTGAGGCTGGAATGGAAATGTTTTATCGTGGCATATATATAACACTATTACTGTTATGGAGACATTTTTTATGTAGTGACACCTCATATTATGGAATCTATATAGTTCTATACTATAAACAAGACATTTATACAAAGTGACACTTAGAGATATGTTTGGCCCCTTAAGCTGGATACCACTGAAGCCTGGCATACACACAGTCATAGGCATGTTTAGCCTGCCTCCCAGTGTTAGGCTTTCTGTTTATTCCAGTTGTACTTCCCTTGGCAGACAGTGATTACATTTTACTTTGCACCATGTTGTCAATGCCAAAGAACTTGCGTTGGCCAAGGAATAAATCTCCTGGGATGCAATGTCATGAAGTAGAATGGTATAGTCTATTCAGTAAGGTCACATTAGGTAAGGTCACTTTTTTTTTTTTTTTTTTTACATTTCCTTGACAGTAATTTTTAGCACTTTTTTTTTTTTTTGAGATGGAATCTCACTCTGTCACCAGGCTGGAGTGCAATGGCACGATCTTGGCTCACTGCAACCTCTGCCTTTGGGTTCAAGTGATTCTCCTGCCTCAGCCTCTCAAGTAGCTGGGACTAGAGGTGTATGCCACCACATCCAGCTAATTTTTATATTTTTAATAGAGACAAGGTTTCACCATGTTGGCCAGTATGGTCTCGATCTCTTGACCTCGTGATGTGCTCGCCTCGGCCCCCCAAAGTGCTGGGATTACAGGCATGAGCCACGGTGCCTAGCCCAATTTTTACCACTTTTATACCATGTGTTTTTGGTAGAATTTTGCCATGTTATATGACCACAGGCAAACCAGGCTGAATGTTGAACTGGCTTCATTTTTGGAGATACATTTCTCAAAATGTCTGGAATAATTTGTGCTTCTAGTGTTTCCTTCATGGATTTGAGTTTTTGATCCAATGTGTTGTTTTCTTCATCTAGGCTCTTTCCACGCCTCCTTCAATTGTGAAGTTGATTTCTGGTGCAGTATCTTGTCCCACTGCAGGGTAAAGTGATTGAGCTATGGGGTTCACTATAACTTGTTTTAGAATAATTTATTTCACAGAACATTTGGAGTGATACTTAGATCCTCTTCCTGGAATATCCTCTGTGTTGGCTTGTTTGACTATCTGTCTCAGAAATACCTTGTGGGGTGTCCCCTGCTGTAGTCAGGGCAGTTATCTGCCACAGAGGCTGCCTTGGAGGCTGGGTCATGGGTCCATGAAATTTCTATTCTTGGTGGAACAGTGACCTTGAGTCTGCTCAGGCTTAAGGGGACCGGTAGCTTGCTCCCAGATTGCTGAGGTAGAAAAGCTTGTCATGCCTGGCTTGGGCTGGGTGTGGGAGGGATCACTCTTTTATTTTTTCTTTCTTTTTAAATATATAGCCCCTTTTTAAAAGAAAAATATTATCTCCACTCCAGAGAAGACAACTGCCTCTTAGTTAAGAAACTTTCCACTGCAAATAGTCGGTGCTAAGGAGAAGTTGTGTTCTTAGAGCTGCAGGAACTTTTTTTTTCCTTTCAAAATTATCACTGAAGTGAGAACACACGATGAAAAAACCTTAAAACTCTTGGGCCCTGGAGAAAGAGTACACAGAATCCTCGGGACAAACATGGGGCTCAGTGTGAGGGGCACCGCCTTAACAAAGGCAGGCTTCTCCGTGTGATTTTAGAGCGCTGTTTCAGGTCCTCTGGAGAGATGTTGGGCCTTTCATGGCCTTTTACATTAAGCACTGCAGCAGTCTCCCTACACACAGGGTCTCGGTTCCCTACTCACTTCCCCATTTCTCTGTTATGTTTCTTTAAACAGCCAAGCAGCATTTACTTGATGAGTGATGCTGGTGCCCCTCACTGGCCTTCATCCTATCTCCTTGTGATGACTCTTACTGAAGATGGACCTCAACTCTTGTTCAGAGGCATGGTGGTACCAGATTCACAGACCTGTTTTGTCCTTTGTGCAAAGAGAACTCGCCCATTTAGAAGGCTTCTGTGCTGTCTCAGAGGATCATCTGCACTGTCTGCCTCAGTCTTAACATCCCCCTAAGCTTCATGGAGAAATCCAGTAAGAAGAGGTGACCATTTTGAGAAAATTACTTAGATTCTGGGCGTAGAATTGGTAAGCTCAAGGGATCATCTTCATTTTTGTGTGATTCTGATTGTGGCAAACCATTCTTGCTCATGCCTTAGTGTGTATGTACCTTGGGCACCAGGAGAGGAAACAGTGATAGAAACAGGCAGAGGTAGATTATTAAAAACAAAAGAAAAGAAGAGGTCCATAACACGGTAGAAAAGAGATCAAGCCTGTAATCTCAGCACTTTGCAGGTCGAGGTGGGAGGATTGCCTGAGTTCAGGAGTTCAAGACCAGCCTGTGCAACATGGTGGAATTCTATTTCTACAAAAAATAAACAGCATTAGCTGGATGTGGTGGTGCAGGTCTGTGGTCCCAGCTACTTGGGCGGTGGGAGGATCACTTGAGCCTGGCAGGTTGAGCTGCAGCGAGCTGAGATCACATCACTGTACTCCAGCCTGGGTGACCAAGCAAGGGTCCCTGTCTCAAAAAAAAAAAAGGAGGGGAGAAAAGAAAGATATTTCCACGTGGTGCCAATATATTGAGGATCTACTATCCACCAGCTGAGTTACAGTGTGCCCTGCAATGTAATGGGGAGGAATCTCCACCCACAAACTCAGCTGTGTAATTCAGCTATAAGCCCTGCATTCCGACGGCTAGAGGAAAACCTGACCCTATGGGAGTCCCTTTAACTTTCCCTGCTGTGCTCCACCCACTTACCTCCACCAGGGATTTCCCAAGATTCTAGACTTTTTCATAGAGTCAGATAGAGGTGGCCTCATTGGTTCTTAGAGGTCAGCTCTCACTGCTTCCATTGGCCCGTTAGTTGCTGGTTCCTGGGGTTTAGGACTCTTTGAAAGCTCCTGCATCCTGGGCTAAGACTCTCTTGGCCTGCCAAATATTTAGCCCTTGAGCTTTGCTGTTGGTGCTGCCCAAATGTCATCTCTTTCTGCTTACAAAAACTTTCCTCTTTCCTGGTTACTCTCTTGTTACCCTCAAAGCACACTTTGTCCTTTCCTTTGAGTTTCCTTCTCCAATCTCTTCAAAGTGCTGAGGCTTTACAAAAGATGGAAAGAACCATTGATTTAAGCAGCTTCTGCTTTCTACCCGGCAAAACACCCTAAGGCAAGGAGTTATTAAGGGTCGCAATATGTGTTTGGGAAAGGGAAATAGGGAAAAGTGAAGCAGAATGCTAATTAATAACTTAAACATTTTCCTGCGTGGTGATACTACTCGCATCCTACAGGTCTAAACCTGCCTTCAGGACCCTTTTAGAATATGATGAGAGGGTTTGGATATTTGTCTGATTTTCTTGCAGCTCATGAAAAAAATATCTTTTGAATAGGTAGTACATGCCTATGGTTCAGAATTCAAAAGTACATATATATTTATAGTAGAAAGTCTCTCTCCCACCCTTATTCTCCAGCCACTCAGTTCTTCTCTCCACAGGTGACTGTTTCTCAATTTTTCTGCCAGAAATACTTGATGATATATAAATATAGTATATCATTTTGCACCTATTAGACTCAGTATATATATTTAAACTTTGGTCTGCATAGTTACATAGAACTACCTCTTTAATTTTAGTAACTTTGTAATATATTCTATGTATTTATCTTTATTTATTGATTTTGAGATGGAGTCTTGCTCTGTTGCCCAGGCTGGAGTGCAATGGCGCAATCTCGGCTCCCTGTAACCTCTGCCTGTTGGGTTCAAGTGATTCTCCTACTTTGATCTCCCATGTAGCTGGTATTACAAGCTCATGCCACCATGCCTGGCTAATTTTTGTATTTTTAGTAGAGACAAGGTTTCACCATGTTGATCAGGCTGGTCTCAAACACCTGAACTCATGATGGACCCGCCTTGGCCTCCCAAAGTGTTGAATTACAGGCGTAAGCCACCTCACCTGGCCCCATAATTTCTGTTACTAGCCCTCTGTTGATAGACATTCAGGTGGTTTCAGTCTTTTCTATCACAAGCAGTGATACAGTGGTGATCCTGGCTATTGTACACATGTGTAGGTAAATTTCAGCATGAATCATTAGAAGCTTAATTATTGGGTTAAATGATATGTGCATTTTAAATTTTGATAAATATTTCCAAATTGCCTTTCTCAGAGGTTAAATCAATTCACATTTCCATCAATAATGTATAAAAGTACCTGTTTTCCCACCTTCAATACAAGTTACTACAGGTTATTTTCTGGTCTTTGTCAGTCTGATCAGTGAAAGATGGTATTTCAGTATAGTTTTTAAATGCTCATTTCTCTTATAAGGAAAGTGAATAAATTTAAAATGTCTATAAGCCATTTTAGTTGTGTGTGAGTATATATGTCCTTGACAATTTTTCCTTTTGTAGTTGGACTTTTTCTTATTGATTTCTAAGAACTCTTTGTATATTAATAAAAATAGCCTTTGATCTATAATATGCATTGCCACCTAGTTTCCTCCAGTTTGTAATTTATTTCTGATTTTTCTTTCAGTATTTTCTTTTATGTAGAATTGTGGGGAGTAAAATTCATCTGTACTTCATTTTGGCATCTGAATTTTGTATTACAGACATGCTTTCTCCATAAGATTATAACATGTTCCCCCAAGTTTTCTACTAGAACCTTTATGGCTACATATTTTCTGGTTTAATGTTTGGTTTGTCTGAACTACTTTTAGGTAGAGGGAGTGATTTGGGAATCAAATATCATTTGTTTTTTCAGACGATTACTTAGTTTTCCCAATGCCATTTTACGCATTTTGCAGTTCTTGAAAAAATTTTTGGTGTGTATGTTGTTTCTGAATTCTTCTAGTTTCTGAATTCTTCTAGTAGGTATAGTTGGTACGTAGCGTGAGTATTCTGCGTACACAAGTAATGAATGACTGCCATTGAAGTCTAGAAATGAGTCTCATGGGCAGAAGTGGGAGAGGAGTCTATTTTCCTTTCTTAACCCCTTTCATGGACGTTTATAGCCTTGAGAAGAATGGGTTGGCTTTAGAGTTAACACTCTTGGGGCCAAACCTTGGCAGCAAAGAAAAACCTAGTTAGAGTTTATAGTAAATAAGGTATAACGAGCCCATGTTAAATATATACTTTGCTATCATGTGGGAAGACCATTTGGCTTATAATGGCTTTTTTTCCTACTATAAATTATTTCCCAATATGTCTAAAGGATTTTTTTTGATAAAAATATCTCAGAGAGGTGATTTTTATCTCTGGAGGCACTCATTCTGAACTGTTTCCTTTCTGTTTTTCTCTGTAGAGTGATTTACTATACTGGCAGCATTTTTTCCATAGCCGTCTCTGTTATACTGAAATCCTTTGTCCTGTGTCACAGTCACAAATCATTTATCTTGGTTATTTTGGGGAAAAAGATACTTTCCAATAAGATGCAGTCATTCCATTGCACACTCCCCCGACTGCCCTTGTCTCTCCCTGGGCCTGCGTCTTCTTGAGACTCCTGGATCGTCAGTCAATTTCTGACTGGCCGGTTTGTTGAGGCAAACCTTCTCGTGGTATTTTTGGTTGGGTTGAGCAGGCATTTGGCATTGTGTGGACATAGTAAAAGCATCTCTCAACGGATAATAATCAGATCTTCAGGAAGAATGCATTGCTCTTAAGTCTTTAGATGAAAATAAGTGTGACGAGGGAGCCTTCTGAGATAAATATTTATTAGGAACTCTTACTTGGGAAGAGGGCATACTCTTGAAGTCAGTGGTTGTAAAAATGAATGGGTAGGAAAAGTTCCCAGGGAGCTTGTTAACCGGGCAGAGTCCTGGACTCCACCCCTGGGGTTTATGCAGTCTTAAGTCTGGGATAATTACTAGGCATTTTTACGTGAACAAACTCCTCAGATGAGTTTGATGTAAATCGTCCTCAGAGGACACTTTGAGATTCTTAACCAAAAGACTTTTACTTGGCAGTGCCCATTTCCAGCTGAAGTAGAGTGAAGACTAGGTTGGACTTTAGACTTGTGCCTTCATTCTCTGTCCATGCTCTTTTCTTGGGCTGGGGTCTCCTTTCGCCCTCAGTTGTACATCCTTACTCCAAGTGTCTTAGGCCACAACTTGGTATTTTGTCTTTGGGCCTCTGATGCTTGCCATGGTCTTTCTCCTGATGAAAGTGGACTTCTTAGTTTTCAATACCTGAGAGATCAGATAAGAATCCAAATGATTAATTCCAGTGACTCATCATTTCATATGTAATTGATATTCTTGGAGTCCCCAACATGTGTTAAAATAATTATCCCTTATGTCTGTTTGCTAGGTGCTGGGGTTAAGAAGATGAAGCATACAGCTTCTACCTTGAAGGTAGTCATGGTCTGGAGCTGGGATTCGCAAACTTTAAAATAAAGGCTAAAATTATAAAGCTTTGTGAGCTATATGGTTCCCCATTGTAACTACTAAACTCTACCACACAAGCATGAAAGCAACCACAAAAAACATGTAGATAAATGAGTATGGCTGTGTTCCAGTAAAATTTTGTTTACAAAAATGAGTGGTGGATCCCTAGGGCATGGGTAAGCAATCAGTTACATACATTGTGATAAGGTTGGAATAAAGGCCAGGACCAAGGGTAGCTATTGTGCATCTTCTCAAGAGCCAGCTCTGATCAGTTGGTAGTGACTATTTAGAGCACTGGGTTCATTCATTCATTTGCTCAAAAGTACTTCCTTATTTAATGTGTCTATGTCTGAGATTTCGTGGTACAAATTACAGTTATTTATTAGCTTTGTTTTCCATACTTAGGGAGTTGCAGTATTAGGACTACTATTTGCCTTCCATGAGTGATGTCTTAAAAATACACAAATAAAGAATATTCTACATGTAAAACTCATGTGCAAGGAGCCTACAGTTTTGCAGTAACCCATTAAAGTAGGCACTATTATGCCTTTTAAACAGATGTTAAAGGGATATTAAGAAATATGGTAGAGATCACTCAGCTAGTGAGCTACAGAACAGAATTTTCAGCCCATGTCTCTTGTTTATAAATCTAAGACCTTTACACTGAACCCAAGCTACTTTTAATAATAATGATTTATGGTACAAAGTTGTAGTTTGAACTGTAGTGTAAACCAGAGGTCAAAGACCTTTAAAAAGTGGCCTGCCGAAATTCCAGTCTTTTTCCTTTTGACATGCCTAGACAAGGTCAGCATTGAAGCAGATCATGACAAGCTTGTCCCTAAAGGGTATGAGAGACAGGATTGTTGAGCTTATGCCATGTGTGTGCACGTGTATGTGTGTTTGTTGGTGGTGTGTGACCCTACTGAAGCCAGGACCCACATAGGCCAGTCTGAGAACTATGCTGCAATCAAAGGACTTAGTTAAAAACCCAAAAATGTCAAATCAAAACAACTCAAGTTCTTTATTTAAATTGCTCAAATGTTTAAAAAAAATTAAACCCATATGAAGTTTAAGGTGTTTTTTTTTCCAGTTCTGTGAAGAAGGTCATTGGTAGCTTGATGGGGATAGCGTTGAATCTGTAAATTACTTTGGGCAGTCTGGCCATTTTCACGATATTGATTCTTCCTAACCATGAACATGGAATGTTTCTCCATCTATTTGTGTTCTCTCTTATTTCCTTGAGCAGTGGTTTGTAGTTCTGCTTGAAGAGGTCCTTTACGTTCCTTGTTAGTTGTACTCCTAGGTATTTTATTCTGTTTGTAGCAATTGTGAATGGCAGTTCATTCTTGATTTGGCTCTCTTTAAGTCTGTTACTGATGTATAGGAATGCCTGAGATTTTTGCGCTTTGATTTTGTATCCTGAGACTTTGCTGAAGTTGCTTATCAGTTTCAGGAGATTTTGGGCTGAGATGATGGGGTCTTGTAAATATACAATCATGTCATCTGCAAATAGAGACCATTTGACTTCCTCCTTTCCTATTTGAATATGCTTTATTTCTTTTTCTTGCCTGATTGCTCTGGCTAGAACTTCCAATACTATATTGAATAGGAGTGGTAAGAGAGGGCATCCTTGTCTAGTGCCAGATTTCAAAGGGAATGCTTCCAGTTTTTGCCCATTTAGTAGATATTGGCTGTTGGTTTGTCGTAAATAGCTTTTATTATTTTGAGATACGTCCTTCAATACCTAGTTTATTGAGGGTTTTTAGCATAAAGGGCTGTTGAATTTTGTCAAAGGCCTTCTCTGCATCAATTGAGACAATCATGTGGTTTTTGTCTTTGGTTCTGTTTATGTAGTGAATTACGTTTATAGACTTGCATATGTTGAACCAGCCTTGCACCCCTGGGATGAAGCCTACTTGACCATGGTGGATAAGCTTTTTGATGTGCTGTTGTAATTGGTTTGCCAGTATTTTATTGAAGATTTTTGCATGTGTGTTGATCATGAATATTGGCCTGAAGTTTTCTTTTCTTGCTGAGTCTCTGCCATGTTTTGGTATCAGGATGATGTTGGTCTCATAAAATGATATGGGAAGGATTCCCTCTTTTTGGATTATTTGGAATAGTTTCAGAAGGAATGGTACCAGCTCCTCTTTATATGTCTGGTGGAATTCAGCTGTAAACCCATCTGGACCTGGGCTTTTTTTGGGTGGTAGGCTTTTAATTGCTGCCTCAACTTCAGCCCTTGTTATTGGTCTATTCAGCATTTTGACTTCTTCCTGGTTTAGGCTTGGGGGGATGCAGGTGTCCAGGAATTTATCCATTTGTTCCAGGTTTACTAGTTTATGTGCATAGAGTTGTTTGTAATAATCTCTGATGATGGTTTGTATTTCTGTGGAATCTGTGGTGATATCCCCTTTATCATTTTTTATTGCATCTATTTGATTATTCTCTCTTTTCTTTTTTATTAATCTGGCTAGTGATCTATTTTGTTGATCTTTTAGCTCCTGGATTTATTGATTTTTTGAAGGGTTTTTTTTGTGTCTATATATCCTTCAGTTCTGCTCTGATCTTAGTTATTTCTTCTTTTCTGCTAGGTTTTGAGTTTTTTTGATCTTGCTCCTCTAGCTCTTTCAATTTTGATGATAGGGTGTCGATTTTAGATCTTTCTTTTCTTCTCATATGGGCATTTATTGCTATATATTTTCCTCTAGACACTGCTTTAAATGTGTCCCAGACATTCTGGTACGTTGTGTCTTCATTCTCATTGGTTTCGAAGAACATCTTTATTTCTGCCTTCATTTAATCATTTATCCAGTCAACATTCAAGAGCCAGTTGTTCAGTTTCCATGAAGTTGTGCAGTTCTGAGTTAGTTTCTGAATTCTGAGTTCTAACTTGATTGCACTGTGGTCTGAGAGACTGTTTGTTATGATTTCTGTTCTTTTGCATTTGCTGAGGAATGATTTACTTCCAATTATGTGGTCAGTTTTAGAGCAGGTGTGATGTGGTGCTGAGAAGAATGTATATTCTGTGGATTTGGGGTGGAGAGTTCTGTAGATGTCTATTAGGTTTGCTTGGTATAGGTCTGAATTCAAGTCCTGGATATCCTTGTTAATTTTCTGTCTCGTTGATCTGTCTAAAATTGACAGTAGGGTGTTAAAGTCTCCCATTATTATTGTGTGGGAGTCTAAGTCTCTTTGTAAGTCGTTAAAAACTTGCTTTATGTATCTGGGTGCTCCTATATTGGGTGCGTATATATTTAGGATCGTTAGCTCTTCTTGTTACATTGATCCTTTTACCATTATGTAATGTCCTTATTTGTCTCTTTTGATATTTGTTGGTTTGAAGTCTATTTTATCAGAGACAAGAACTGCAACTCCTCCTTTTTTTTTTTTTGCTCTCCATTTGCTTGGTAAATCTTCCTCCATCCCTTTATTTTGAGACTTTGTGTATCCTTGCATGTGAGATGCGTTTCCTGGATACAGCACACACATGGGTTTTGGCTTTTTATCCAATTTGCCAGTCTGTGTCTTTTGATTGGGGCATTTAGCCCATTTATATTTAGGGTTAATATTGTTATGTGTGAATTTGATCCTGCCGTTTTGATGCTAGCTGGCTGTTTTGCCCATTAGTTGTTGCAGTTACTTCATTATATTGATGCTCTTTACCATTTGGTATGTTTTTGTAGTGGTTGGTACTTGCTGTTTCTTTCTATGTTTAGTGCGTCTTTCAGGAGCTCTTGTAAAGCAGGCCTGGTGGTGATGAAATCTCTGAGTACTTGCTTGTTTGTAAAGGATTTTATTTTTCCTTCACTTATGAAGCTTAGTTTGGCTGGATGTGAAATTCTGGGTTGAAAGTTCCTTTCTTTAAGGATGTTGAATATTGGTCCCCACTCTCTTCTGGCTTGTAGGGTTTTTGCTGAGAGATCTGCTGTGAGTCTGATGGGCTTCCCTTTGTGGGTAACCTGACCTTTCTCTCTGGCTGTCCTTAGTATTTTCTCCTTGATTGCAACCCTGGTGAATCTGACAATTATGTGCCTTGGGGTTGCTCTTCTTGAGGAATATCTTTGTGGTGTTCTCTGTATTTCCTGGACTTGAATATTGGCCTGCCTTGCTAGGTTGGGGAAGTTTTCCCAGATAATATCCTAAAGAGTATTTTCCAGCTTGGATTCATTCTCTCTGTGACATTCAGATACACCTACCAAACGTAGATTAGGTCTTTTCACATAGTCCCATATTTCTTGAAGACTTTGTTCATTCCTTGTTACCCATTTTTCTCTAATCTTGCCTTCTCATTTTATGTCATTGAGTTGGTCTTCGACCTCTGATATCCTTTCTTCTGCTTGGTCAATTCGGCTGTTGAAACTTGTGCATGCTTGGCGAAGTTCTTGTGTTTTTCAGCTCCATCAATTCACTTATATTCCTCTCTAAGTTGTTTATTCTCATTAGCATTTCATCAAATCTTTTTTCAACGTTCTTAGTTTCTTTGTATTGGGTTAGAACATGTTCTTTTAGCTCAGAGAAGCTTCTTATTACCCACCTTCTGAAGCCTGATTCTGTCAATTCTTCACACTCATTCTCCATCCAGCCTTGTTCCCTTGCTGGCGAGGAGTTGTGAACCCTTGTAGGAGGAGAGGTGTCTGGTTTCAGGTATGTTCATCCTTTTTGCGATGGTTTCTTCCCATCTTTGTGGATTTATCCATCTGTCATCTTTGTAGTTGTTGACTTTCAGATTGGGTCTCTGAGTGGACATACAGTTTGTTGATGATGAAGTTATTTCTTTCTGATTCTTAATTTTCCTTCTAACATTCAGGCCCTTCTGCTGTAGGACTGCTAAGGTCCACTCCAGGTCCTGCTTGCCTGGGGATCTCCTGCAGCTGCTGCAGAACAGTAAGGGTTGCTGCCACTTTCTTCTTCTGCTGTCTTTGTCCCAGAAGGATACCTGCCAGATGTCAGACTGAGCTCTCCTTTGTGAGGTGACTCTTTGGATATACGGGGATCAGGGAGCTGCTTGAGGAGACTGTCTGTCCTTTATAGGAGTGCACGTGCTGAACTGTGAGCTCCATTGTTCATTCAGAGCTGCTGGGCAGGTATGTTTAAGTCTGCTGCAGCAGAACTCATAAACACTCCTCCTTTTTTTTTTTGCCCAGGTGCTCTGTCCTGGGGATTTAGGGCTTTGTTTATGAGTTTCTGTTGTCCTGCTGCCTTTTTTCAGGGTTGCCCTGCCCTGCCAGGAGGCAGCTGAGTCACTGTCTGCCTACAGAGGCTTTGCTGAGTAGCTGTGGGCTCCACCCAGTTGCCGTGTAAACTTACCTGCAGTCCTGTTTATACGAATATAGTTAGAACTGCCTTGGCAATGGCGGCCCGCCTCTATAATGGCAGACTCACTCTGTAATGGCGGGCTCCCTAGGCAATGACGGGCTGCCTCAGCAATGGCAGACTGCCTCCATAGTGGTGGACTGCCTCGGTAATGGCAGACGCCCCTCCCCCACAGAGCTGGACTGTCCTGGGTTCAGCTGTGCTTGCTGCGAAACTCAATCCAGAGTGTTTCAGATTGCTGTTTTTTTGTGAGGGTGGGACCCGCCGAGCCCGATCACCTGACTCCCTGCCTCAGAGCAAACGGTCGACTGTCTCCCAGGCATCTCAATCGCCTGTTGAAAAGGCACGGGGATCTGTGTGATTTCCTGCGTGGCGACCCACTGTGCCTGTGCTGGCTGAAACAGCCGCGCTGAGATTCGTGGTGCTTTTTTGCCCGGGGCTCTCCTGGCCTGGCTCCCTGTTTCAGTCTCCTTTTCTATCAGTTGAATGGACGACTCTGTCTTCCCATAGCTCCAATCGCCAGCTAAAGCGGTGTTGGCGGAGAGCCACCACCCTGGAGTGCCGGCCAAGACAGCCATGTAGGCCAAAACAGCTACACCAGGGCGCCGGCCAAAACAGCTGCGCAGGCCGAAACAGCCGGGCTGGCGACCCATAGGGCTCCTCCGCCTGGGAATCTCCTGGTCTGTGGGCAATAAAAATCCATCTGGAAATGCGGTGTCCACTCACCCTCCTTGCTTTCGCTGTGAGCTGCAGTGCTGAGCTGCTCCTAATCGACCATCTTGGATCTGTCCCCTTATTATCCATTTCTTTGGCCGTTTTCTCCTACACAGTAGATGCTGAGTTCAAAGAGAACAGTCTTTTTTTACCCTGTCACCTGGAAAATAGTAGGTGCTCGGTAAATATTTGTTGGTAAAAATGAATGAATGAATAATACAAGCTTAATGTGTTAAATCTCTCACAACTTCTTGCAGTTTTATAGGTGACAATGCCTTGACCCAAAGGAATTCCTTTTTTTCTTTTTCTTTTTTAAATAAATATGTTTTTCTTACTGCATTTTTATTTTATTCAAGTACTTTTTCCATTGGAATTTTTAAAAAAATTTTTGTTTTGAGTTCCTAGGTACATGTGCAGGATGTGTGGTTTTGTTACATAGATAAATATGTGCCATGGTGGTTTGCTGCACCTATCAGCCCCTCACCTAGATGTTAAGCCCAGCATGCATTAGCTACTTTTCTTGGTGCTCTTCCTCCCCAACCTCCCCACTCATTGACAGGCCCCAGCGTGTGTTGTTCCCCTCCCTGTGTCTATGTGTTCTCATTGTTCAGCCCCCAGTTATAAGTGAGAACATGAGGTGTTTGGTTTTCTGTTCTGTTCCTTCATTAGTTTGCTAAGGATAATGGCTCCCAGCTCCATCCATGTCCCTGCAAAGGACATGAACTTGTTGCTATTTATGGCCATACAGTATTCCCTGGTGTATATGTACCATATTTTCTTTATCCAGTCTATCATTGATGGGCATTCGGGTTGATACCATGTCCTTGCTATTGTGAATAGTGCTGCAGTAAACATACATTGGCATGTATTTTTGTAAAAGAATGATTTATGACCCCAAAGAATTTCTAGTAGTGAGATATTAGGCAGCAGTATCAGGACCATGGGGAAGATATTTTTCATCATGGAACATTTTTGGTAAATCTTTCATCAGATAGGCAGGTAGCAGAAGGATCTTGTCAGTGATATACTGTGAATTGATGTTAGTGTTTGTTGTACCTGCATGAACCTCAAGAGGTTAGGACATCCTGCAGTTGTAGGCAGCTATTTTATGTATTCACATTCCTTGAAGAGAGATCCACAGCTCTTGTTAGATATTTTTGAGATCCATGACCTTCCAGATTTTAAGAACTCCAGCCCTTGGTTACACACTTGTATCCAGGATCTTTCATTAACTATCCTTAGGACTCACACCTCCCTGGGTTTTTAAAGGTGTTAGAACAAAGATAGCTGGTGTGGTAAGTGAATTAGTCTTCTTGTCCTCCTTTTTTGTGTTCCTGCAAGTTGTTTATTATGTACTCCTGGTATTTGCATTTTGCTTTTTTCAAAATGGAAACTTAAATTTTGTTTTCTTAAGATGAGGTCTTGCTTTGTCACCAAGGCTGGAGTACAGTGGTGCAGTCATGGCTCACTGCAGTCTCAGTCTCCCAGGTTCAAGTGATCCTCCCACCTCAGCCCTGGAGTAGCTGGGACTACAGGTGTGTGCCACCATGCCTGGCTAAGTTTTTCTATTTTTTGTAGAGATGGAGGTTGCCCAGGCTGGTCTCAAACTCCTAAGCTCAAGTGATCCTCCTGCCTTGGCCTCCCAAAGTGCAGGGATTATGGGTGTGAGCCACCATGTCCAGCCCAATTTAAAAAATTTATAATAATCTCACACACACGTACACACACACACACACACACACACACACACTTGTTAAGAAACAACAAACCTATAACACTATAAGTTTAAAGTAAAATTATCCTTCTAATTCCATGCTACAGAAATCAGTCTTGATACTGTGGTATAAATACTTTCTAACGTCAACTGCAAAAATAATAAACTTGTATTATTCATTATAATAATTATTATTTTTTGAGACAGGGTCTCTGTCACCTAGGCTGGAGTGCAGTGGCATAGTCTCAGCTCACTGCAACCTCCACCTCCCAGGTTCAGGTGATTCTCCTGCCTCAGCCTCCAGATTAGCTATGATTACAGACATGCTCATCATGCCCAGCTAATTTTTTTTTTTTTTTTTTGTATTTTTAGTAGAGACAGGGTTTCACCATGTTGGCCAGGCTGGTTTCGAACTCCTGACCTGAAATAATCTGCCGGCTTCGGCCTCTCAAAGTTCTGAGATTACAGGGATGTGCCACTGCACTAAGCCTATTCATTATTTTTACAGGAGAAAATAATAAAAATGGATGAGAAAGAAATGCCAGTTGAGTGACAATGAAAGAATGCTTATTTTTGTGGTTTTGTGTGTTTCAACACCAAGTGCAGTTAGGCAGTGACATGGAACTACAACTGCAACAACAGTTAGCAGTAAAGTGCTTACTGGCATCATGCTAAGTATTTTACCTGCCTAGTTTTAAGCCTCACAAGAACTCTGTGATTCTCCTGTCTGTCTGTCTATTTATTTCTTTATTTTTGAGATAGAGTTTCGCTCTTTCACCCAGACTCGGCTCACTGCAACCTCACTGCAGTGAGGTTCACTCGGATCACTGCAGTGATCTCAGCTGACTGCAACCTCTGCCTTCCGATTTCAAGCAATTCTCCTGCCTCAGTCTCCCAAGTAGCTGGGATTACAGGTGCCCACTACCACACCCAGCTAATTTTTGTAGTTTTAGTAGAGACAGGGTATCACCATGTTGGCTAGGCTGGTCTCGAACTCCTGACCTCGTGATCTGCCTGCCTCAGCTTCCCAGAGTGCTGGGATTACAGGCGAGAGCCAATGTGCGTGGCTATTATTACTATTTTTTAACAGATCAGGAAACTGCAGAGAAATGAATGAACTTGCTTGAGGCAAGTGGTAGATTCCAGGCTTTCTGGCAGCAAAGCCCACTCTCTTGGATTCTGACTCCAGCTCTGGTCCAGAAGGAACCAAGATAATAGAAGAGTAGGGTTGGAGGAGTAAGAGGCAGTATTTGCTCTGGGCTCTTTCTTGTGTAAGGTCATAGAGTATGGTCTTGGTAACCTTTGCTCCTCTCCTTATCCCCCATCCTCTGTCACTTGTAGAGGGAGTGAATTGAACTTGATGAATATTATATTAATCCAGCTTCCTCAAAATGGCTGTCCGAAAAACTCAGAAGGGGGTACAAAAATTGAACTGTGCATCTCTGAAATTCTCACATCAAATTACTTTTAAAATAACTATGTTAATGCCTCCCCTGGCACAGGAACTTTTGGAGCGGGAGTGGGACCTGCAGCTAGTTGAGGGATAAGGAAGTTAATGATGTGCTATGGTAGCCGGTGGAAGCTGGGACTTCTACTCAGATGATTAATGGTAGTAAGAAGGATGATGATAAATGAAGTATATTTGTTAGATTTCAACAGGGTCCTAATTACAATATGAACACACAGGAAGACATCCTCTTTGAAACAAAGCCACTGGTGTATGAATGGTGATCACTGATTGACTGCGCTTCTGGTCTGAGTAAATGGAGACAGCTTCTTGTTGTTTTCTTTGGGAAGACGGGTGAATAGTCCAATTCCACGCTGAGAGCCTCACACATAAAAGGTAGTCTGTCAAAATGTCACACGTTTGCAGCTAAAGTCCTGGTAGTTTAAGTATGAATCTGAGAATTTCTTAACTTACAGGATCTTGGAAAGTATTTTGTCCAGGTCCTTCATTGACAGATAAGTAATCTGAGGCCAAAAAGCTTCCCACTGTGTACCTTTTCATCTATTCAGTGCTTCCTCCCTAGCATTTGGGATATACATTGCCTTGGATCAGTGCTTCCATGGAAAGCTATGCATTGTATAGAGCATAGCTTTGCAGGTTGTTTGATTTTAGATTTTTACTGCCATTGAATTATTTTATTACTCTGTAACTTATAGGTAACAAATAGCAAGGCAAAACAGTTCTATTCAGTGAAGAGACAACACTTCTCTCCTGTGGAAAAGTCAGTTTTGCATCCATTTCCACACTCATTTCAACATTATTTTACTCTATATTCATTTGAGGGTCTTTGGTGCCTACTCTGAACTGGTTATGCTATCTGCCTGGTTCACTCATTTCAGTATTCAGTAATAAATAAAAGATTTAATGTTGTTACTTCATGTATGTATGAGTCATGATTTTAACCTTGGTGGAAATGATTAACAGTATAATCTTCATGTTTTTAGACACGTAAGAACCATCTTTTACTTAATAATTTTGAAACTGATTAAAAATTCTTTATTTTAGAACACTTGATATCTATACTATAAATGGAAACCATTTGCAATAAATAGTAGTTAAATATAAAAATAGATACAATAAAAATAAAATAATGTTTTTGAGTTCTAACTAGAAACTGTGGTTCGTGAAAGGCCTCTGAATACAATGCCTTCTTTATTTCTGTTATAAAGAGATTTTAATAAGAATTGAAGGTCTTTAAGGACACACTAGCAGCAAAGTGAGTCTTTCTCCTTGTGGGGGGTCTAGTCAGAAAGATTGAAAGAAAATGGAAAATGAAATAAACTATTTTAAGATGATGCTCAATGTTACTGAGTGCCATATCCATGCAACATTGAAAATCAACTCTAATATCAATTAAAATAATCTTGAGTGCACAGGGAGCACTGCTTTAGATAATTAGCTTTTTGCTAATTTTGTAGACCTTCCTGGCTTGCTTCATCCACTGTAGCATGTGATAAAAAAGTTGTTTATAATTAAGAACTAGAATGCATTTTATAGTACCATCCTTTTATGCAGAACCTTAACTAGCAAGAACATATCCATAAAATTGAAAATGGGTAAGTTTTCCAAGTTGCTGTGACAAAGTTCTGGCATTTGTTTTTCTTCAGGGCTAGCTACTTTTATGCCTTACTTAGGTATGGCCAATGTAAAGTAAAGGCAGATTAAAAAGAAGATTCTGTGGACATCGGGGTGACAACTAAAGGCAAAGGGAGGAGACTTGTAAGAATAGAGTAGTCTAGACCCTAGAATATAGGAGCAGACAGCACTACACACATCCATGAACTGCTAGACCCCACTAGCGTTTCAGCAGCAACTGTCTAGAATGATTCTCAGGTCTTTAATTTCAGTTCAGAGCTCTTTCCCCAGCTCCTGGTTCCTATAATTTATAACCTGGGAGATATCTTCACTGTGGTAATCCCATAGATGTCCACAATCCAAGAGGCTCACGTTCTTCCTCTTTAGCATCTTACTTAGCTCAGTGAGTGGTGTATTATCCTCCTAGTTGCCCAAGTCAGGGAACTGATTCTGATTCTCACACCCCTTCCGTTACATTCAGTTAATTCTCAGGTCCTTCGGAGTACATTGCTTTACAAATTTTAAATGTGTTAACTTCTTTCCATTATTGTCATCATTTATGTTGCCATCTTCTCTCATCTAGATATCTTCAGTAACTTCCTAACTGGTCTCTCTTTAGGTTTCCTCCTCTAGCTCAAATCTGTTCTACAGAACCCTGCAAATAAATTTCATGAAATAAAAAGCCTGCCTGAAAGTTTAATGTGGCCTTGTATTGCACCACAGAATGAAGTCTGGATAGCTTTTGGAAATCTACATGTTTGTATGGTCCTTCATGGTCTCACCCTGCTTTCTTCACTAGTCTTTATTTGCTGACCCTCCTTCTCCTAAGCACCTACACTTTATCCCTCGGCAGACTCAGTCTCATGCCTGTTATAGTAAATAAATGACTCATGATACTAGATAAGCTAGTTCCTTCACTTGTTCCCTAGACCCCATGCCCTCTTGCCTACTCAGACATTATTTCAGCAATCCTTCCCTTTCTCTCTTACAGTATCAGACTCTTTCTCTTTACTGGATCCTTTCCATCAGCATTCAGACTTGCTCTTATTTTTTGAATCTTAAATTTTTATTTTTATTTTTTTTGATACAGGGTCTCACTCTGCTCCGGCTGATGTACAGTGAGTGGTATGATCGCAGCTCACTGCAGCCTCAGCCTCCTTGGGCTCAGGCTCTCACCTCAGCTTCCTGAGTAGCTATGACTACAGGTGTGCACTGCCATGCCCAGTTAGTTTTTTGTATTTTTTTTTATATAGATGGGGTTTCATCATGTTGCCCAGGCTGGTCTTAAACTCCTGGACTCAACAGATCCACCCACCTCAGCCTCCGAAAGTGCTGGGATTACAGCTGTGAGCCACCGTATCTGGCCAAAAATGAAAATAAAAACAAAAAAATGATTGATTTAACTTTTCATGCCAATTGCAACTTAATTTCTCTGTTTTCTTTGTTCTCTTCATTTTCTGCCCTTCCTTTCTCTTTTAAACTCAGCCTGATCAAATTTTTGCCCAGATATCAATCCATCAAACTTGTTTCTAAGTTCACCAAGCAGCCTCTACATTGCTTAATTTAATAGTAATCTTTCAGGACTCATGTTCTGTGACCTATGAGCTGCTCTTGGAATAGTTGAACATGTCCTCCTCCTGTTTTTTTTTGTTTTGTTTTTTTTCATTTTGTTTTTTTTGAGACAGGGTCTTGCTCGGTCACCCAGGCTGGAGTGCATTGGTGCAGTCTTGGCTCACTGCAGCCTCTGCCTCCTGGATTCAGGCAGTTCTCCCACCTCAGCCTCCCAAGTATTAATAGCTGGGACTACAGGCATGGACCACCACACTGGCTAATTTTTGTATTTTTTGTAGAGAAAGGAGTTTGATCATGTTTTCCAGGCTGGTCTCAAAACTTCTGGGCTTAAGCAGTCCATCTTCTTTGGCCTCCCAAAGTGCTGGGATTACAGCTGTGAGCCACCACACCCGACCCCTTCCTCCTCCTTTGATACTCAGTCTTCCTTTGTCTTCCAGAACATCATATGCTTGCCTGGTTTTTCTCCTGCCTCACTGGTTGTTCCTTCCAAATCTGCTTTCTTAGCTTCTTTTCTTCCTGACCTCTCATGGTAGGAGTGCCCTGGGGCTCTGTCCATAGTCTTCCTTCTTCTTCTATCTACATTCACTCCCTTGGACTTTTTGGCTAGTTGCCTGGCCTTTATGCTGTTGATACGCTGATGATTTTTAAGTATGTATCTTCAACCCGACTTTCTTCTTGAACCTCAGACTCATACATTCTACAGCCTACTCAGCTTCTTTATTGGGATACTTCGTAGATATCTCAAGCTCGGCTTGTCCCAAACTGAATTCCAGAACTTCCTTTCTACTGTACTCGGAACCTGCTTAACCTACAGCCTTTCTCTTCCCAACTGATAGCATCCCCATCATTCCATGTCTCTAAGCCCAAATCTTGGAGACATGCTTAAATTCTTTTTCTCTCACCTCCTATAACCAATCTGTCAGGAAATACCATGGACTCGGCCTTCAAAATGTATCCAGTATGCAATGATTTCTCCTCATCTCCATTGCTACCACTCTAACCACCATCATCTCTAGCTTGGATTATGGCTGAAGCCTCCTAACAGGTCTCTCTATAGCCACCAGCCTTAGGACCTTTATATCCTGCTTTCCTTCTGCCTGGAATGCCTGCTCCTTAGATATCTGCATGATGATTTTCTTTAGGCCTTTGCTAAACATCACCTTCTTGGTGAGGCCTACCTGTCTACCCTGTTTTAAAAGATAACCTCTCCCCTCCCCTAGGCTGGCTGTGGCATTCCCTATGCCCTTTACTTCACCCCATTTTCTTTTCCTTAGCACTTAGCACTGTCTTACACATTGCATACTCACTCATTTATTATGCTTATTGCTCATAATGGGATGGTGTGTGGGATATATATGCTATCCCTGCGATCAGCCTGACTCATGGAGGGGATGCCATGCTCAAATGGACAATGGATGATGGGCTTGGGCTTGTATTACTCTTCTAGACTGTGTTCCCAGGATTTGGGAGGCTCGAGATTCCCTGGATACCCCAAAAATTGGTTAGGATAGTAAGGTGGGGAATCCATGTTCTGATTCATTGTCTCCTGAATTGACTTCTCCGGATTTATTTTTGACTTCTCAGGATTTCTAGCATAAGAATTCTCTTTCTAGGTAAATCTCTCTAAATCTTGAAAACATAGGCTTCCCTTCTGTTCTTATGTTGATAAGCAAATTCAAGAAAATATGGCATATGAAGAAACATAGCATAGCCTGTGATTTCTGCACATTGATTTTGTATCCTGAGGCTTTGCTGAAGTTGCTTATCAGCTTAAGGAGATTTTGGGCTGAGATGATAGGGTCTTCTAAATATACAATCATGTTGTCTGCAAATAGAGAAAATTTCCCAAGCATTCCTATACACCAATAACAGACAAACAGCCAAATCATGACCGAACTCCCATTCACAATTGCTACAAAGAGAAAATACCTAGGAATAAAACTAAGAAAGGATGTAAAGGACCTCTTCAAGGAAAACTACAAACCGTTGCTCAAGAAAATAAGAGAGGACACAGATGGAAAAACATTCAATGCTCATGGTTAGGAAGAATCAATATCGTGAAAATGGCCATCCTGTGCAAAGTATTTTATAGATTCAACGCTATCTGCATGAAGCTACCATTGGCCTTCTTCACAAAACTGGAAAAAACCACTTCATATGGAACCAAAAGAGAGAGCCCACATAGCCAAGACAATCCTAAGTCAAAAAAAAAAAAAAAAAAAAAAAAAAACCAAAGCTGGAGATACCATGCTACCTAACTTCAGACTATACTACAAGGCTAGAGTAATCAAAACAGCAAGGTACTGGTACCAAAACAGAAATAGATCAGTGGAACAGAACAGAGACCTCAGAAGCAACACCACACATCTACAACCATCTGATCTTTGACAAACCTGACAAAAATAAGGAATGGGGAAAGGATTCCCTGTTTAATAAATAGTGTTGGAAAAACTGGCCGGCCATGGGCAGAAAGCTGAAACTGGACCCCTTCCTGACACCTTACACTAAAATTAACTCAAGATGGATTAAAGATTTAAATATAAGATCTAACACCATAAAAACTCTAGAAGAAAAGCTAGGCAACCATTTCGGACATAAGCATAGGCAAGGACTTCATGACTAAAACACCAAAAGCATTGGCAACAAAGCCCAAAATAGCCAAATGAGATCTAATTAAACTTAAGAGCTTCTGCATAGCAAAAGAAACAATCATTAGAGTGAACCAGAAACCAACAGAATGGGAAAAAATGTTTGCAATCTACCCATCTGACAAAGGGCTAATATCCACAATCTACAAAGAACTAAAGCTGATTTACAAGAAAAAAACAAACACATTCAAAAGTGGGCAAAGGATATGAACAGACACTTTTCAAAAGACATATATGAGGCCAACAAACATGAAAAAATGCTCATCATCACTGGTCATTAGAGAAATGCAAATCAAAACCACATTGAGATACCATCTCATGCCAGTTAGATGGCAGTCATTAAAAAATCTGGAGACAATAGATGCTGGAGAGGATGTGGAGAAATAGGAACACTTTTACACTGTTGGTGGGAGTATAAATTAGTTCACCCATTGTGGAAGACAGTGTGGCAATTCCTCAAGGACCTAGAGATAGAAATTCCATTTGACCCAGCAATCCCATTGCTGGGTATATACCCAAAGGATTATAAATCATTCTATTATAAAGACACATGCACACCTATGTTCATTGCAGCACTGTTTACAATAGCAAAGACCTGGAACCAATCCAAATGCCCATCAATGATAGACTGGACAAAGAAAATATGGCACATATACACCATGGAATACTGTGCAGCCATAAAAAATGATGAGTTTGTGTTCTTTGTAGGGACATGGATGAATTTGGAAACTATCATTCTCAGCAAACTGACAAAAGAACAGAAAACCAAACACCACATGTTCTCACTCATAGGCAGGTGTTGAACAATGAGAACACATGGACATAAGGAGGGGAACATCACACACTAGGTCTGCTGGGGGAGTTGGGGACTGGAGGAGGGACAGTGGGGGGTGGGAGGTGGGGGAGGGATAACACTGGGAGAAATGCCTGATGTAGGTGTTGGGGGAATGGAGGCAGCAAACCATGTATCATGTGTGTACCTATGCAACAATTCTGTAAGATCTGCACGTGTACCCCAGAACTTAAAGTATAATTTAAAAAAGGCTCTGCTATCAGGCTGCTTGAATTCTAACCCGAGCACAATACCACTTATGTCATTAATTTCATCCCTTCTGCATCAGTTTTCCTTTCTATAAGATAAGCAGAATAACCAATACATGTTGCCAGGAGACAGACTGCCTTATTTTGGTATGTATGTATGGGTTGGGAGTGGAAGGATATAGGTGGAAACATTGAGGTGAAGAACTCAACAAAGATTTCTTTCTTGTCTCAAAGCATCTATGTCACTGGGAAAGTGGAGACAGCCACTCTCATCCATTGATTAAATGAGTTAGTTTGGGATTAATTTGTGGACTCTGCTCAGTAAATGCTAGTTGAATGAGTAAATGAATGAATGTATCTGAAAAACAGTACTGTACCTGCATCCTAGGACCCTGTGAAGTTGAATTAGATATCTAGGTAGGAGAGCAATTTGAATTTATATAGCCCCTTTTCTCTAAGTATATCAAAGCACATACAGTCAATTCCTGGCTTATGTATGTGTAGTTAGCTATGGTAGATTTTTAATGTCCTGCTGTCTTTGCAATGCATGTCAATTTGGTTTTGGGATACTTCTCTTTGTTCTCAGGTTGAGGTTAGAGTAAAGACATAGTAAGGCAATGCAAACTCATTTTAGTAGCAGCTTAAAAATAACAATGAAGATAAAACTGGGGATTAGAAAATATATACTGAGTTTTCCAAAGCAGAATGAAAATGAGTTTTGTATTACCTATTCGTTTGCATTGTTTACTTACCACTTCCCTTCCCACAGTGTGAATAATTACTGTTGGGGAGTGGAAAGAACATGGGATTTAGAATTGGATACATCTGGGTTTGAGCCTGTGCACCTCCATTTTACAGCTGTGTTCCTTTGAGCAAACCATTAGCATCCCTGAACCTCAGTTTCCTTATCTGCAAGTGTAGGTATAATTATGATGTGGATGATGCTAACCACTATGTTAGTAGTGATAATACCACCACCACCAGAGGAAACATAGTGTAGGGCTTAAGAGTGGAGCTTCTGGGGTCAGACTTAGCTGGGTTCATCATAGCTCTGATGTGTTAGAGCTTAGACTTTTAACCTATTAATGCCTCAGTTTCCTTATCCATAAAATAAACATCATCATAACACGGAGCAATGTCATAAAACATGATTGAATGAGTTACTGTAGGTAAAAAGTTTAGCATACTGCCCATGCATGCTATGGAGCAGAGTATATGGTCCATACATATTAGTATTTAAAAATCACACTCACTTGAACTACTTGCTTTATAGAGTTCTTGTGAGGACCAAGTGAGACATTGAATGTGAAGGTGCTGAGTAAAGTTAGGTGGTTTCATTGTTATAATCCAGACATGACAACTTTGGATGTGTTGTAAGCATTATTCATCTAATAAATAATGAATGTGCTTATATTATATACACTCATAAACATTCATTTTATGACATCTATCTGTAGTTTTCCCACGAGTCCAAGTAGTGTTGAATAGCTAGATGGCTGTGTTGGTCAGAGCTATAGCAATTTCAGAACCCCATCCTCTGGTTTCTAGCAGGCAGAGAGTTAAAATTACGTTTTATTGCCTTGTATGACCCAGGGCTGGAAAGAGCTGATTGTAAATGAATCCAAATTATACTTCCAGGAAGGGAATTTATAGGAAAAAATATTAATGACAAAAGGGAGTTTGGAGTCACAAACATTTTATGGCATCATGGGCTTAGGGTCAGATTGTTTGATGGTTTTCCATCATGCCTGGGTTTATTTTAAAAGATGTAAAAAAAATACAGCTCTTGATTATTTTTGTTAAGTTATTCTTAAGAACTTTACATTTTTCATTTCTGTTTTAAATGGGATCTTTCTTCAACATGATGTCTTCTAACTGATTTTTGCTGACTTATAGGAAAACTGTTAGTTTTGGTATGTTTATCTTATATCCTGATCCATGTTGTACGTCTATTTTTTCTTTTTTTGAGTTTTAAGGAGTGGAGAGTTTAGCAGGCAAGAAGGAAGGGAGTTGAACTTCTTTATTAGTTCAAATAGTTTTTTCAGTTGATTTCCTTGGATATTCCGGGAAGATAATATTGACTGTGATTAATAATAACTTTGTCATTTCCTTTCCAATAATTATTCACCATTTCTTTTTCTTGTCTTACTGCATTGGCTAGGACCTCCCAAACAAATCTCAATGATAGCAGTAACAGTGGCATCTCTGCTTGTTCCTAATTTTAATAAGGGTATCTTTAGTGTTTCACCGTTATGTATGTTTGCTGTTTATGTCTGATATACACTTTAAAAATCATGTTAAGAAAGTTTTCTTTGATTCCTAGCTTAAGAGTTCACAATTTGATTTCTTTATATCCATTAGTAGAAGTCACCGTTCTCATATGTTCAAACAAGGACCATTATCCCATTCTCCCTGGCTTGTAAAACCAGGCTTAGGAGGGAGTTGTGAAGTTTGGATAAATCCTAAGCAGCCAGAGTGTCTTGTGTAGATTCTTCTAGGTCACGCCAACTAAAGGAATTTGAATTGAACTGAGTAAATCAACCACTGAAAAAATGCATACTAATTTTTTGAACTCTCGAGCCAAACCCAAATGTTATTTTTTAGTTGAGTGATGAATCAAAGAAAAGTCCATTTCTCTCTTTTTAAAACTCCCTAGGAAATTGGTTTAAAGCAGTGCCAAAGCTATTTAATTTTGAATACTGTTAAAATGAAACAAAGAAAGAACTTCAAATGTCTCTAAATTCAATCTGCCGGGAACAAATGCTACATCCATGCTAAGCCTCCAGTAACGGGGATTAATGCTCAGGCACTGGGGTGGCCAAACTCCAGATATGACAGCAGAACTCCTGCTCCTGCTTCTGATGTTGCAGTACCCTGATGACCTCTCACCTCAGCATCATCTCAGGACTTAAGCAGAGTATGAAACTTGGTTGACTTGATGCTAGGAGTTCAGCTAAAGCCATCACTTCCTAGGATATATTCTTTGAGGAATGGGAAAAAAACTGCACAAGCGTATGTATGCAGTCTGTCTGTAAACCCTCTTGTCATGATGACAGAGCCGGTGGCACTAGCTACTTTTCCTTTTCCAAGTAGGTGCTTTCCCATGGCAAAGTTGTGAAGAAGACAAAATTTGTCTTCAGTCCTACAGATTTGCATCTCTTTCATGTTTTCAAGAGAGGATGGGTCTTATTCACCTCTGCACTCTGAGGAACCAGCTAAGTACTATAATGGTCTTACCTTTTTTTTTTTTTTTTTTTTAAAACAAACCTCTTCAGTAGTATCCCCATTTAAAAATTTACTTTTTCAGGGAAGGCTTCTTTGACTGTTGAACCACCTCAACCTAGGTCAATTTGAATCTTGTGATCTGGTTTATTACACACTGTATTCACAGCACTATTGCAACTGAAAATAAGTCATTTATACATTTTTCTTTATTTCTTGATTTAACATCTGTCTTCACAACTCATAGTTAAGCTCCATGAGATTGCTTATGTGGAACAGAACTTGGTCAAGGTTTATGCACAAGAAATACTGAATGGATGGATAGATAGCCTGGAGGACCTCAGTGGGAGCACTCTAATATTGCCTTTGCTGTAGTAGTGGTTGTCAGCCTTTTTGAATATGACTGTAACCTGCTTTCTCTCTTTAAAAATACTCATTAATTTACGATGTCCCCAATGACTATAATTTAACCATGCTAGATGCATGTTGGGGTTACATAGCCCCTGCAATTCATCTACAGTGCCAACTGTTGATTGGTTGTCAACTGGTCTAACAGATGATGTGCAATCTTAAAAAAAAAACATGCAAGCTCCATCCACAGCCTGGTTTCTTTCTTCTTTTTAAATTGTTCTTTAGTTTCTGGGGTACATGTGCAGATCATGCAGGATTGTTGCATAGGTACACACATGGCAATGTGGTTTGCTGCCACCATCCCCTCTGGCATTTCTCCCCATGTTATTCTTCCTTGACCTCCCCACCCCGCCTAGCTCTCCCTCCCTTGGCTCCCTCCAACAGACCCCAGTGTGTGATGCTCCCCTCCCTGTGTCCATGTGTTCTCATTGTTCAACACTCGCCTATAAGTGAGAAAATGTGGTGTTTAATTTTCTATTCTTGTGTCAGTTTGCTGAGAATGATGGTTTCCAGATTCATCCATGTCCCTACAAAGGACACAAACACATCCTTTTTTATGGCTGCATAGTATTCCATGGTGTATATGTGCCACATTTTCCTTTTCCAGTCTATTGTCAATGGGCATTTGGGTTGGTTCCAGGTCTTTGCTATTGTAAACCATGCTGCAATGAACATTCGTGTGCCTGTGTCTTTATAATAGAATGATTTATAATCCTTTGGGTGTATACCCAGTAATGGGATTGCTGGGTCAAATGAAATTTCTATCTCTAGGTCCTTGAGGAATTGCCACACTATCTTCCACAATGGGTGAACTAATTTATACTCCCACCAACAGTGTAAAAATGTTCCTATTTTTCCACATCCTCTCCAACATCTGTTGTCTCCCGATTTTTTAATGATCGCCATTCTAACTGGCATGAGGTGGTATCTCAATGTGGTTTTGATTTGCATTTCTCTAATGACCAGTGATGAGGAGCATTCTTTAATATGTTTGTTGGCCTCATATATGTCTTCTTTTGAAAAGTGTCTGTTCATATCCTTTACCCACTTTTGGATGGATTTGTTTGTTTTTTTTCTTGTAAATCTGCTTTAGTTCTTCGTAGATTCTGAATATTAGCTCTTTGTCAGATGGGTAGATTACAAAATTTTTTCCCATTCTGTTAGTTGCTGGTTCACTCTAATGATTGTTTCTTTTGCTGTATAGAAGCTCTGGAGTTTAGTTAGTTCCCATTTGTCTATTTTGGCTTTGGTTGCCAATGCTTTTGGTGTTTTAATCATGAAGTCCTTGCCTATGCCTATGTCCTGAATGGTTTTGCCTAGGTTTTCTTCTAGGGTTTTTATGGTGTTAGGTCTTATGTTTAAGTCTTTAATCCAACTGGAGTTAATTTTAGTGTAAGATGTCAAGAAGGGGTACAGTTTCTGCTTTCTGCACACTGCTAGCCAGTTTTCCCAACACCATTTATTAATCAGGGAATCCTTCCTCCATTGCTTGTTTTTGTCAGATTTGTCAAAGATCAGATGGTTGTAGATGTGTGATGTTGCCTCCAAGGCCTCTGTTCTGTTCCATTGGTCTACATCTATGTTTTGGTACCAGTACCATGCTGTTTTGATGACTGTAGCTTTGTAGTATAGTTTGAAATCAGGTATCATGATGCCTCTGGCTTTATTTTTTTTACTTAGGATTGTCTTGGCTATGCTGGCTCTCTTTCGGTTCCATATGAAGTTTAAGGTGGTTTTTTTCCAGTTCTGTGAAGAAGGTCATTGGTAGCTTGATGGGGATAGCATTGAATCTATAAATTACTTTGGGCAGTCTGGCCATTTTCCCCATATTGATTCTTCCTAACCATGAGCATGGAATGTTTCTCCATTTGTTTGTGGCCTCTCTTATTTCATTGAGCAGTGGTTTGTAGTTTTCCTTGAAGGGGGCCTTTACGTTTCTTGTTAGTTGTATTCCTAGGTATTTAATTCTCTTTGTAGCAATTGTGAGCGGTTCGTTCTTGATTTGGCTCTCTTTAAGTCTGTTATTGGTGTATAGGAATGCCTGTGATTTTTGTGCATTGATTTTGTATCCTGAGACTTTGCTGAAGTTGCTTATCAGTTTCAGGAGATTTTGGGCTGGGATGATAGAGTCTTCTAAATATACAAACATGTCACCTGCAAATAGTGACAATTTGACTTCCTCTTTTCCTAATTGAATACCTTTATTATTTTTTTTCTTTCCTAATTGCTCTGGCTAGAGCTCCCAATACTATATTGAATAGGAGTGGTGAGAGAGGGCATCCTTGTCTAGTGCCAGATTTCTAAGGGAATGCTTCCAGTTTTTTCCCATTTAGGATGATGTTGGCTGTAGGTTTGTCGTAGGTAGCTTTTATTATTTTGAGATATATTCCTTCGATACCTAGTTTATTGAGGGTTTTTAACATAAAGGGCTGTTGAATTTTGTTGAAGGCCTTCTCTGCATCTATTGAGATAATCATGTGGTTTTTGTCTTTGGTTCTGTTTATGTGTTGGATTATGTTTATAGACTTGTGTATGTTGAACCAGCCTTGCATCCCTGGAATAAAGCCTATTTGATTGTGATGGATAAGCTTTTTGATGTTCTGTTGCAATCAGTTTGCCAATATTTTATTGAAGATTTTCGCATCTATGTTCATCATGGATATTGGCCTGAAGTTTTTTGTTTTTGTTGAGGCTCTGCTGGGTTTTGGTATCAGGATGATGTTGGTCTCATAAAATGATTTGGAAAGGATTCCCTCTTTTTGTATTGTTTGGAGTAGTTTCAGAAGGAATGGTACCAGCTCCTCTTTGTACGTCTGGTAGGATTCAGCTGTGAACCCGTCTGGACCTAGATTTTTTTTGGTTGGTAGGCTATTAATTGCTGCCTCAACTTCAGCCCTTGTTATTGGTCTGTTCGAGGTTTCAACTTCTTTCTTGTTTAGGCTTGGGAGGATGCAAGTGTCTGGGAATTTATCCATTTCTTCCAGGTTTACTGGTTTATTTGCATAGAGTTGTTTGTGATAATCACTGATTGTAATTTGTGTTTCTGTGGAGTCAGTGGTGATATCCCCTTTATCATTTTTTGTTGCATCTATTTGATTCTTCTCCCTTTTTAATTAATCTGGCTAGTGTTCTGTCTATTTTGTTGATCTTTCCAAAAAAATCAGCTCCTGGATTTATTGATTTTTTTTGAAGGATTTTTTGTGTCTGTCTCTTTCAGTTCTGCTCTGATCTTAGTTATTTCTTGTCTTCTGCTAGGTTTTGAGTGTTTTTGATCTTGCTCCTCTAGCTCATTCAGTTTTGACAATAGGGTGTTGATTTTAGGTCTTTCCTCGCTTCTCTGGTGGGCATTAATTGCTATAAATTTCCCTCTAGATACTGCTTTAAATGTGTCCCAGAGATTCTGGTATGTTGTGTCTTCAGTCTTGTTGGTTTCAAAGAACATCTTTATTTCTGCCTTCATTTCATTGTTTATCCTGTCGACATTCAGGAGCCAGTTGTTCAGTTTCCATGAAGTTGTGTGGTTCTGAGTTAGTTTCTTAATTCTGAGTTCTAATTTGATTGCACTGTGGTCGGAGAGACTGTTTGTTATGGTTTCC
>PVKP010012030.1:0-59597 GCA_004027715.1 Plecturocebus donacophilus
AAGTTTTTCTAATTCTGTGAAGAATGTCAATGGTAGTTTAATGGGAATAGAATTGAATCAATAAATTATTTTGGGGAGTATGGCCATTTTCACAACATTGATTCTTCTGTCAATGAGCATGGAATGTTTCTCTGTTTGTTTGTGTCCTCTCTGATTTCTTTGAGCAGTGGTTTATAGTGCTTGAAGAGGTCCTTCACTTCCCTTGTTAGCTGTATTCCTAGGTACTTTATTCTTTTTGTAGCAATTGTGAATGGGAGTTCATTCATGACTTGGCTCTCTGCTTGCCTGTTGTTGGTGTATAGGAGTGCTCGTTATTTTTGCACATTGATTTTCTATCCTAAGACTTTGCTGAAGCTGCTTATCAGCTTAAGAAGCTTTTGGGCTGAGACAATTGAGTTTTCTAGATATAGGATCATGTCAACAACAAATAGGGATAGTTCGAGTTTCTCTCTTCCTATTTGGATGGCCTTTGTTTCTTTATCTTGCCTGATTGCTCTGGCCAGAACTTCCAATATTATGTTGAATAGGAATGGTGAGGGTATCTTTGTTTTGTGCCAGATTTCAAGGGTAATGCTTCCAGCTTTTACCCATTCAGTAGGATATTAGCTGTGGGTTTGTCATATATGGCTCTTAATATCTTGAGGTATAGGTATGTTCCTTCAATACCTTGTTTATTGAGAGTTTTTAACATTAATGGATGTTGAATTTTATCGAAAGCTTTTTCTGCATCTATTAAGATAATTATGTGGTTTTTGTCTTTATTTCTGTTTATTTGATGAATGACATTTATTGATTTGCATATATTGAACCAACCCTATATCCTGGGGATGAAGCCAACTTGATTGTGGTGGGTAAGGTTTTTGATGTGCTGCTGGAATTGGTTTGCCAGTATTTTATTGATGATTTTTGCATAGATGTTCATCAAGGATATTGGCTTGAAGTTTTGTTTTTTTTTGTTGTATCTCTGCCAGGTTTTGGTATCAAGATGATGCTGGCCTCATAGAATGAGTTAAGGAGGAGTCTCTCCTTTTCAATTTTTGGGAATAGTTTCAGCAGAAATGGTACCAGCTCTTCCTTGTACCTCTGGTAGAATTCAGCTGGTAATCTGTCTGGTCCTCGGCTTTTTTTTAATTGATAGGCTCTTTATTACTGCCTCAATTTCAGAACTCATTACTGATCTATTCAGTGATTCAATTTCTTTCTGGTTCAGTCTTGGGAGGGTGTATGTGTCCAGGAATGTGTCCATTTCTTCTAGATTTTCTAGTTTATATGCATAGAGGTGTTTCTAGTATTCTCTGATAGTTGTTTGTATTTCTGTGGGGTCAATGGTGATATCTCCCTTATCATTTTTGATTGTGTTTATTTGATTCTTCTCTCTTTTCTTCTTTATTAGTCTAGCTAGTGGTCTATTTTATTAATTTATTCCCAAAATCAGCTCCTGGATTTGTTGATTTCTTTGAATGGTTTTTTGTGCCTGTATCTCCTTCAGTTCAGCTCTGATCTTGGTTATTTCTTGTCTTCTGCTAGTCTTGGGCTTTATTTGCTCTTTGTTCTCTACTTCTTTTAGTTGTGATGTTAGGTTGTTGCTTTGAGATCTTTCTAGGTTTTGGATGTAGGTATTTACAGTTATAGATTTCCCTCTTAACATTGCTCTAGCTGCATTCCAGAGAGTCTGGTATGCTATTTGTTCTCATTAGTTTCAAATAACTTCTTGACTTCTGCCTTAATTTCATGATTTACTCAGGAGTCATTGAGGAGCAGGTTGGTTAATTTCCATGTAGTTGTGTGGTTTTGAGTGAATTTCTTAATCTTGAGTTCTAATTTGATTGTGCTGTCTGAGAGACTGTTATGATTTCAGTTATTTTGCATTTGCCGAGGAGTGTTTTACTTCCAATTAGGTGATCAATTATAGAGTAAGTGCCATGTGGTAATGAGAAGAATGTATATTTGTTGTATTGGGGTGCAGATATCTATCATGTCCACTTCATCCAGAGCTGAGTGTAGGTCCTGAATATCTTTGTTAATTTTCTGTCTCAGTGATCTGTTTAATATTGTCAGTGCTGTGTTAAAGTCTCCCACTGCTATTCTGTGGGAGTCTAAATCTCTTTGTAAATCTCTAAGAACTTGCTTTATGAATATGGGTGCTCCCGTGTTGGGTTCATATATATTTAAGATAGTTAAGTCTTCTTGTTGAATTGAACCCTTTAACATCATATGATGCCCTTCTTTGTCTTTTTTGATCTTTGTTGGTTTAAAGTCTGTTTTGTCAGACACCAGGATTACAACCCTTGCTTTTTTCTTTTTTCCATTTTCTTGGTAAATTTTCCTCCGTCCCTTTATTTTGAGCCCAAGTGTGTCTTTGCATTGCATGATAGGTCTCTTAAAGCAGCATATCTATGGGTCTTAACTATCCAGCTTGCCATTCTGTGTCTTTTAACTGGGGCATTTCGCTTATTTACATTTAAAGTTAGTATCATTATGTGAAGTTGACCCTGTCATCATGATGCTAGCTGGTTACTTTGCAGTTATTTATGTGGTTGCTTCATAGCATACTGGTCTGTGCACTTCAGTGTGTTTTCTGTTAATTCAGTTGTCTCAGCCTCAGCCCAATTTAATGCCTTTGTTGGCGAGGTATTGCAGTCATTTGGAAGAGAAAAGACACTCTAGCTTTTTGAGTTTTCAGTGTTTTTGTGTTGATTCTTTCTCATCTTTGTTAACTTATCTACCTTAGATCTTTAAGGTTGCTGACCTTTGAATGAAGTTTTTATGGGGTCTTTTTTGTTGATGTTGTTTTCTGTTCGTTCTTCTTTTTTAACAGGCCATTCTACTGTAGGGCTGCTGCAGTTTGCTGGGGGTCTGCTCCAGACCCTAGCTGCATTGGTTTTTCCAGTACCTAGAGGTTTCACCAGTGAAGCCTGCAGAAATGCAAAGATGGTAGCCAGCTTCTTCCTCTGGAAGCTTTGTCCCAGGGAGGTACTGACATGTTGCTGGCCTGAATGCACCTGTAGGAGGTGTCTGGAGACCCCTGTTGGGAGGCCTCACCCAGTTAGGAGGAATAGTATCAGGGATCCACTTAAAGAATCAGTCTTGCTGCTTTTTGGTAGAGCAGATGTGCTGCATTGGGGGTGAATGCTTCCTTATCCAGACTGTTTGTATTCTCCAAAGCCGGCAGGCTGGAATGGCTGAGTTGATCAAATTGCACAGATGGTGGCTGCCCCTCCCCCCAGGAGCTCCATCCCAGGGAGAGATCAGAGCTTTTTCCATAGACCCTGGTGGGAATGGCTGAAGCCCCTGCAGGGAGGTCCCACCTAGTGAGGAGGAATGGATTGAACTCCCACTTAAAGAAGCAGTCTGGCCATGATCTGGCAAGGTGTGTTGTGTTGTGGGGGTCCCTTCCTTCTCTGGACCATTTGTATTCTCCAGAGTCAGTAGGCTGGAATGGCTGAGTCTATTGAACTGCAGAGATGGTTGCCACCTGTTCTTCTGGGAACTTGGACCTGTCTCAGGCAGATTCCAGCCTGTTGCTGTTGGTTGGCTGGAATTCCAAACTAGTGGGTCTTTACCTGTGAGGTTCTATGGGAGTGGGGCCTGCAAAATGATGCTGCTTCACTCTCTGTATTCAACTGTCCTTCCTAGGGATATGTATATATGGATTTCCCACCTTGCTGGGTATCCTTGGGCTGGGAATATAAAACTTATGGGTCTCTGTGTATGCCTGAGAAGATGCTCTGCCAAGGTGCCACACAGTTCTGTGTGTGCCTGAGCAGATGCTCTGCTGAGACGCCACATAGCTCTGTGTATTGGGCACAAGGCCCTGGTGCTGTGGGCTCATGGGAGGATCTCCTGATCTGTGGGTTACAAAGACCCATGAAAGAGTGTGGTTTCCCAGGTGGGGTTGCACAGTCACTTACTGCTTCCCTTGGCTGGGAGTGAGGGTTTCTTTGGCTCCATGACACTCCCAGGGGGCCATGGCCCACCCTCCTGACTTTTCTTCATTTTTCATGGGTCAAGTTGTTTGTCTAGTAAGTCCCAATGTGAGAACCTGGATATCTGAGCTGAAGGTGCTGGATTTATTTAATCCTTTTCATTCCTTTCCATGAGTAAATGTTTCTAATAGTTTGTTTATTTTTCTGTTGGATGCCATTGCTTTGAATTTGTCTAAATCTAATGAAACCATGAGTCTATAAAGGTTATCCTTCCAATGTGTCATGACTTTATTTAATTCAGTAGTTCTCAACTCTGACCACACATTAGAATCCCCTGGGAGCTTTAAAAAGATAGCAGTATCTAGATCTCGTCTCTAAAAATCCTGAATTTCATGTGGAACCAAAAAAGAGCCTGAATAGTCAAAGCAATCCTAAGCAAAAAGAACAAATCTGGAGGCATCGCATTATCAGATTTCAAGAATAATATCAAGTAATAGTTACCAAAACAGCATGGTACTGGTATAAAAGTAGACAAATAGAACAATGGTACAGGATAGAGATCTCAGAAATAAGGTCAAATACTTACAACCAACTGATCTTCAACAAAACATACAGAAATATAAATTAGAGAGAGAACACCCAATTTAATAAATGGTGCTGGGGAAACTCAATAGTCACATGTAGAAGAATGAAACTTTGGGTTCCTATCTCTCACCTTACACAAAAATCAACTCAAGATGGATCAAAGACTTAGATGTAAGACCTGAAACCATAAAAATTCTACAAGATAACCTAGGAAGAACTCTCCTGGACATTGGCTTAAGGAAAGAATTTATGACTAAACTCCTATAAGCAAATGCAACTAAAACCAAAATAAATAAACAAGACCTAATTAAACCAAAAAGCTTCTGGACAGCAAAAGAAACAGTTTTCAGAGTAAAACAATCAACAGAATGAGAGAAAATGTTTGTAAACTATTCAAAGGTTTAATATCCAGAATCTACAAGGAACTCCAATCAGTAAGAAAAAAAGAAAAACAAATATCCCAACAAAAATTGGGTAAATGACATGAATAGGCAGTTCTTAAAATAATATATATATAAATGGCCAACAAACATATGAAAAAGTGCTTAACATCACTAATCATCAGAGAAATGTAAATTAAAACACAATGAGCTACCACCTTACCCCTGCAAGAATGGCCTTTATTAAAAGGTCAAAAAACAATAGATGTTGGCATAGAGGTGATGAAAAGGGAACATTTATACACTGTTGGTGGGAATGTAAATCGGTACAGCATTTATGGAAAACGTTTTGTTATGGGATGAATATTTTCATCTCCCCAAAATTGTTATTTTGAAGCCCTAACCTGCAGTGAGGCTTAATTTGGAGGTGAAGACTTTAAGGAAGTAATTAAGGTTAAACAAAATCATAGGGGTGGGTCCTGATCACATAGGATTATTATCCTTTTAAGAAGAGATACCAGACAGTTAGTTCTCTCTCTGTGCACACATACCAAGGAAAGGCCATGTGAGGATACAGTAAGAAGAAGGTGGCTGTCTACAGGCCAAGAAGAGAGCACCCACCAGAAGTCAGATCAGCCAGAACCTTGATTTTGGACTTCTAGTCTCCAGAACTGTGAGGAAATAAATTTGTGTTTAAGCCACTAAGTGTGTCGTGTTTTGTATGGCAGTCCTAGTACACTGATAACACCTTTGGAAGAAGGCGGTGGCTATAAAGACATAAGAATGTGATTTTCATCTGAGTGTGGTGGCTCACGCCTATAATCCCAGCACTTTGGGAGGATGAGGCAGGTGGATTGCTTGAGCTCAGGAGTTTGAGATCAGCCTGGGCAACATAGCGAAACCCCAAGAAGAGAAAAATTAGTCGGGCATGATAGCATGCACTTGTAGTCCCAGCTACTCTGTAGGCTGAAGTGGGAGGATCACTGGAGCCCAGGAGGTCAAGGCTGTATGATGTGTGATTGCACCATTGCACTCTAGCTTGGGTGTCAAAATGAGACCTCATCTCTTAAAAAAAAAAAGTGATTTTCATGTAAAAGTTGCCAGTCTCTAATACTACACCAAAGGCTTTTATTGAAGGTCATTATCAGAATCTTAATTGGAGAAAAACTTAAACCAGCATAAAACTTATATAAAACCATTTTTTCTACATAAAAAAGCAGATTAGTGTCATGTACAAGTTAACATATTTAAATGTGGTTAGAATATTGCAGAAAGATAATGACTGTGGAGACACGGAAGGCTGTGGGTGGAATTGCTCCACATGGCAGAATAGACACATGTTAAGTAGGCAAAAGGACATTTAGAATAGTTAAATTAAAATAATATAGTAGTTTTTCTTCATGCTTGAAGTAATATTACCTATAAAAACTTAATTTGCTTTAACTTCATTAATTTACTAGTCCTTCAACCTTCTCTTGTGAATATATTATATTCCTTTCACTGTCTAGCACACATTTGATTTTCCGTTTCTAATTTTTTTTTAAATGTTTAGAAAATAGGTCAAAATAGTGGTTGAGAATTCAGGCTTTGTGGGAGTTTCTGCCTTTGGGGAGGATATAGATTTTCTTTCCCATAGAAACAGAAAAAAAATCCCAAACAAAAAACTAAAAATAAAGGTATTTTTAATGGGGCTAGCCAGGGGTAATATTCACACAAGGAAGCCTTGATTAACTGAATTCCAGAGAGAAAGAGCCCTTTATAAGTGAGCAGAGAGCCAAGGCATTTTTAAACCTGAGGCAGCTTCCTGGTCTGGTTATGGGTAGGTAGGTCTGAGAGAGAAACTTGACAGGGTGAAGGGGAAATAAGCTGGGCTTTGGACCAAGTAGGATTGTCAAGATAAATTAGAGTCTGGAAAAAGCCCCGAAAGCCAGACCAGATTATTGGGTTCAGCAATTCTTCCCCCAACCCTCTCCAACCATGAGTTTTCCTAAGAAAGTTGCAGTGAAGGAAGGGCTGGTAAGAAGAGAGAAATTGCTTAGTCGTATGCATTCCTGTGGTATTTAGATTCCAGGTCCCTTCCTCGAGATGAATCCAAAGATGAACCCAAAATATATGAGACTGTAGCCAAGCTTCTCCCAGTTAAGCTCCTGAAAACATAAAAAGGCTGTGACTTAGGAAGTTGAGAGTTGGGCTAATCACATGTGATTTCGATTTAATTAAAACCAAAACCCAGAACCAGATCTACTGGACTCTAAAAGAAATATGAATGATCACTCCTCACCCTAATTACCAGATAAAGATTGCACTCTCTGGGGTAAATAATTACAACCAATCTAAATGTTACACTTCAGCCACCACTGTTCTTTTATATACAACATCTGGAATATAATAAAAAAAAATTACGAAGCATGATAAGAAACAATAGGATCTATAATCAAAAGAAAAGGTAGTCAATAGAAATAGACCCTTAGAATCCAGTTATTGAAATTAACAGATAGGACGTTAAAACAGCTATTGCACATATATTTTTAAATGCTGTGGGAAAATGGACATAATGGGTACAAAGATTGGGTATTTCAGAAGAGAAATGAATGACATAATGGGTACAAGGATTGGGTATTTCAGAAGAGAAATGACAAACTCTTTATAGAAATAAAGAACCAAATAGAAATTCTAGAACTGAGAAACAGAATGTCTGAATCAAACTTTAAGTTCTTGAAGTGAACTTAAAGACAGACAACTGATGTGTCTGTATTAATCAGATAAAATAGACTTTCAAGCAAGAAATATTACCAAGTAAAAGGACATTTCATAATGATAGAAGGGAAAGTCATCAAGAAGAAAATAGTTCTAAATGTGTATGAAGTTCAAATTATGTCAAGCAAAAATTGATAGAAATAGGACAGGCACAGTGGCTCATGCCTGTAATCCTAACACTTTGGGAGGCCAAGGAGGGGGCAGATCATCTGACGTAAAAATTCAAGACCAGCCTGGCTAACATGGCAAAACCCTATCTCTACTAAAAACACAAAAATTACCTGGATGTGGTGGCAGGTACCTGTAATCCCAGCTACTTGGGAGGCTCGCGGGGGAGAATCACTTGAACCTAGGAGGCAGAGGTTGCAGTGTACCAAGATGCACCATTGCACTCCAGCCTGCACAACAAGAGCAAAATTCCATCTCAAAAAAAAAAAGATAAATAGAAAAACGAGGAATTATAGTTGGAGATCTTAATATACTTCTCTCTTAGTAATTCATAAATAGACAACAATTTAGAAAGAATATAGAAAATTGGAATCACCCTATCCAATCATCTTAAGTTAATTGACATTTATAGAACACTATACCAAAGAATTGCAGAATGCTTATTCTTTTCAAATGCACTTAGAATATTTGCCAAGATAGAATACATGCTGAACCATGAAAAGAACTCTCAATAGAGTTCAGAAAACAGAATTTGCACAGAGTATGTTCTTGGAACACAATAGAAAACAATAACATAAAGATATCTAGAAAAATCCCCAAATATTTGTACATTTAACAACACATTTCAAAGAAGGAATCACAAGGAAAAGGAGAAAATATATTGAACACAATTATCATCAAAATACAACATGTCAGAATTTGCAGGATGTAGTAAAGCAGTGCTTAAAAGGAGATTTACAGCTTTAAGTGCTTGTATTAGGATAAAAAATGGTTTAAAAGCAATGCTCTCTTCTTCTACCTTAAGGAGCTACTAAAAGAAAAGGCAAATTAACACAAAATAAGTAGAAGGAAATGAATAATAAAGAGCAGAAATCAATGAAACAGAAAAATGAAGAGACAACAAAGCCAAAAGTTGGTTAGTTAGAAAAATAAATTTGTTTAAAAATTATGATTGTGAAAAAGAGAAAACATAAAATTTCAACATCAAAAGTGAAAAGGGCCAGGTGTGGTGGCTCACCCCTGTAATCCCAGCACTTTGGGAGGTCAATGTGGGTAGATCACCTGAGATCAGGAGTTTGAGGCCAGGCTGGCAATATGGTGAAATCCTGTCTCTACTAAAAATACAAAAATTAGGCCAGGCGTGGTGGCTCATGCCTGTAATCCTAGCACTTTGGGAGACCTAGGAGGGAGGGTAAATTGTCTCAGCTCAGGAGTTTGAGACCAGCCTGGGTAACATGGTGAAACCCTGTCTCTACTAAAAATACAAAAAATTAGCTGGGCGTGGTGGTGGGCTCCTGTAATCCCAGCTACTTGGGAGGCTGAGGCAGGAGAATCATTGAACCCAGGAGGTGGAGGCTGCAGTGAGCCAAGATAGCACCATTGCACACCAGCCTGGGTGACAGAGCAAGATTCAATCTCAAAAATAAGTAAATAAATAAATAAAAAATAAAGTGAAAGGGAGGCATTACTAGAGATGCTATAGAGATTAAAGAAAAGAGAATATTGCAGTCAGTGTTACAGCAATAAATTCAATGACTTTGATAAAAATGAACAAACTCCTTGAGAAACACAAATGAACAAATCTGACAAGAAATAGAAAGTTTGAATAGTTTTATGTCTGTTAAGGAAATTATATTCAAAATTGTAAAAACCCTCCCACAAAGAAAATTCTAGGGTCAAATGACTTCACTGATGAATTCTCACAAATGTTTAAGGAAGAAGTAATGCCAACATTACACCAATGTATAAGCATTAGAGATTGTTATTATTATCAATATTGTTTTCATAAGTCTCCTCCCTCAGTTATCAGCCTCCATCTTAAAGCAGACAGAATTTTTCATAGTCTTCCAGAAAACCTCTGAATTCAATGGAAGATGACCTTGTAAATCCTATCCTACCTTTCCTATTTATGTTCCTTTGAATTAGAATGATATGTGGTGTTCACAAAACACCCTATATTGCTATTGCCTCTGACTAATCTTTTCTAATCTTTTTACACAAAATCACTTGTGCCTCTGAGACTTGAGAAGAAGGGCTGTCAAGCCATCTCAGGGTGTGATCAAAAAGCTTTTCAGCATCCTATTACATCTGGTTTTCTGGTAATTTTAAAATAACAACTAACACTTTGTTTGCTTCTTCTTTAGCATTCTTGTATAAGCCATTTCTGGAACTGACAAAGAATTGTTCAGATTATGTGTTTCCTGCTTTCATTTGGTTTTATATCATAGGGTCACATTAAAATTTGTACAGTAAATGGGAAATCTTTGAGCAATCACAATAATGACTGGAATAATATTTCCTTTTTTCCTGTCCTTCCTCAGAAATACTAAGAGCTGGTTAGACCTAAATCCTTTAGAAACATTCTTTATCACTGTATTTGATGTAGTTCTAGCCACATCTAACACAGGAGGCATCCAAGCTTCGAGTTGAACTGACTGAGGATGCACTTTTCAGAGACCCCAGGAAACTGGCAGTATTGCCTGAAGAATAGTGATAGTAAGAATGAGTGGCTAAGCATTTATAACTAAGTCAGTGATGAGACACCTACTGCTCTGGATACCTCTATCATGGTTTCTTTACTCTTTCTCCAGCAGCATAAATCTGAATGTTTTAGACCTCAAGATGTCTGGCCTTAGTAAAAAATAGTTTTCTGATGGACTATGATACTCTACTCTTTAGAGCACAGACTAAGCTGCTATAACTGAGAAACTTGAAAATAGGATAGCTTTTTATCAGTCTGTTCTCATGCTGCTAATAAAAACATACCTGAGACTGGGTAATTTATAAAGGAAAGAGGTTTAATGGATGCACAGTTCAGCATGCATGGGGAGGCCTCATAATTATAACAGAAGGCAAAAGGAGCAAAGGCACGTCTTATATGGCAGCAGGCAAGAGAGAGCTTGTGCAGGGGAACACTCATTTATAAAACCATCATGTCTTGTGAGATGTATTCACTACCACAAGAACAGTATGGGAGAACCACACCCATGTTTCAATTATCTTCACTTGGCCCCACCCTTGACACATGGGAATTATTATAATTCAAGGTGAGATTTGGGTGGGGACACAGCCAAACCTTATAAGCTTTAATAAGATAAAAGTTTATTTTTCTCTCTATCTGGTTGTGGAAATCCCTTATATAAAGTTAAAAGTTTTAGTTCTGTAGTTTTTTTTTTTTCTTCATATTTTTGAGTTAACATTCATTGAGTATCTACCCTGTTCCAGGTGAAATGCTCAGGACAGGGCACCCTCAAATTAATAAGCATTCTTGTCCTCAAGAAGGTCAGGATCACATTTTGTGTGGGTGTACATGCATGCATGTTTGTGGGGGGGGCAGATGTTACAAATAAATAGTCTTTAAGTGTGATAATATTATATTGTTACTGAGTGCAGATTTTAATGTTGTCACCACACACACACACACACACACACACACACACACACAAATTGTGTGTCAATTAATGTAGCTGGTAATCAGTACACAATGTATATCAAACCATGATGTTGTACAATTTTAATAATATACAATGTTTATTCATCAATTAAATATTTTAAAATAAAAAGGAGAATAAAAGTGTAGTGGAGATAGAAGGAAATGAAGGCCAAGTAAGGAATTAAAGATAGATCTTCAAAGAGATTAAAGTTATTTTTTATTATAATATATGTAATAATAAGTCATTTGTCCCTGAGAAGTATCTCTGGTTTCACCCTCTTATGGCTTGAAAGCAGGTATCAACAATTCTTTGCAATCATCTTAAAGAATGTTTCTTACTATCAAGACAATAGCCAGCAATATTCATTTTACTGAATATTTTGTAAGGGATGAGGGTAATTGGCATTGCATGGCTCATTCCACTATTATTTCACTCCAAGAAGTTCCTGTAGACCTTCCTCTTTTTCAGCTCTCCGATCCTGAAGTCAAAATGGAATGCACCTTTGCTCTTCCTCTGGGCATCATCTAATTTTTTTGTTCTAGTTTTGCTTGTACTGAAATCTACAGCACCCTCTCAACCCCTCAACCAGCCTTTCTTCTGCAGAGGAACTTAGCTCTACTTAGCAACTACAAACCTATTCACGTACATCCAGAGTTTGGCAGTGTCTTTTAAGCATGGAATAGGTCATTCTTTTGCGTTGTATTGAGATGACTACTTTTAAAAAATTGGTTGCTACCCAGAACTGTTAAGAACATTACTTGCTTTAGTTAAGTGAGTGAAGCAAGATGTGGTAACACAGGTCTGGGGGACTAGGGTTGGGCAATGTGGTTGCACATGATTTTATTACTTGAGATTATCTATAATTGTATACATCAGTGACCAGAGTGATATGAAGCTCACAGGGGCTCTTGAAGTTCTGCTTTTTTTCTACTCCTTAATACAATACAATATTTAGGTTCATCTTTTCAATTTTCCCGGAGAAATTAAATACTCTGCCATAATATATAAGTAAGTAATTTGAGGAAGGGCATGAATGGAGAGGAGGCAGGAAAACATTCTAGGTTGGAAAAAATGGCAGAAATAATGTTGGGACATTGGAGTGATGGTGGAGGTGGGAATAGAATTTAGGATCTCTTCATCCCATACTATGCTTCTATCTTCATAAAATTAGTATGGCCAAATACTAAATCAGCTCATTTCTAGGGGGGAAGAATAGGATGAATGTGTCTTTCTAGCTGTCCTTGAGATGTAAATCTCCTGTAACACTATAGCTTCCCTAGTGGTCACCTCAATGGCTTTGTTCTCTCCAGGATAGATGCTACAAAGTGGGTAGTACTTGGGGTATGTGTGTGTGAGTGTGTGTGTGTGTATCAATTTTTTTTTAATATGACAAATAGAACTAGGAGCAAGAGAAGGATGGACAGAGGAGCCTACTATAGGGTCGTAGATACTAAATAATTTTCCAGGTGTAAAGAGCAAAGGAGGAAAAGGGAGACTTGGTAACACTTTTTCATCCCTTCATCATTTAGTCCATTTTATGTTCAAATATTAGTAAACCTACTCCAGCTTTCTTAAACAGTAGGGTCTTCATTACAACATGGTTAAGAGAGTAAGCTTAGGAGTAAGACTGCTTGAGTTTAAATTATTGAGATCCAAAGTTACTTAATCTTGGTGTCTCAGTTTCTTCATTCCAGTTAAGTAAATACATTTCAATTAAATTATATTAGTAAATGTAAAGCACATAGAAAAGTGCTTGGCTTCTGGTGACCTTTCAATAGTGTTAACTTTATTCGTTATTATTATTTTAGCAAAACCAACCTCCCAAACCTGTGAAGTCAGTTTACAGAAAGCCAGCAGGAAAAAGGAAATAAGAAGATTCTTTACTTTGCTGTCATTTGATACATTTAGCATTTTAAATGACTATATTTATAGTATTAACTATGCCTTTCCACAAAACTATGTGTGTGCATATGAATTACAGGGCTTTAATTTGAAACTGAACTATCTAAGTGTGTAGTTACTTTAATCATACAACAAACCTACCAAATATTTAAGCAAAAATTATCATGGTGACTAAATACAGAAAAGCTGCTGCTACCAAAACCTGCACCCAATTGACTGCACAGGATGAATAACTGGATGGTGGTATAAAGAATGCTCGTGAGGACTAGGCTGCTGCTAATTAGATCTTTTATGCTATTTAAATGTTCTCCAAGCTTCAGGGAGTGCCCTGAAGGCAGTTGGACATTAGCCTTGTGGTTTTTGAGGTTAACCTACAGTTTGTCAGCAGAGGGGTGGAGGTGAGCAACATGGGACGTTTCCCAGGCTGCTGGTTAACATACTGTGGTTTCAATCCTTTAAGCCAACAAAGGGAGGAGAGAGAAGACAGACTGAAATTAGAGGGAAAGAGAGACAGAAAGGGAAAGTGGAAGTAAGAATAATATTTATGAAATATCTTCTTTGGGCTAGATACTTTTTAGGAACTTTCACATATATTGTCCCTACATCAACTCTGTGGGAAATGTATGATTATACTATCCTCATTAGTAACATTGTTGGGTGCCTATACAACAGCGATTTCTCTTTATTTTTTTCTTGCTGATGGAAGCATCACTTTTTTTGTCTGTGTGTGTTTACCTCTCAAATAGAACTTATGTTCCATCCTTCAGCAATAGGAGTAATTCTGAAAGGTCATTGTTTTGCAATTATCCTTGAAAGGAAATGCTTGGGCATAACAACAGATAAGATTCTAGCCAATGAAAGGTGATGAGAGGTTTACCAGAAGCTTCTGAGAAAGGTTTCTTTATTCTTTAACAAATGGTTGTACCTGCACAAGATGCCTGAAAAGGAGTGACCTGGGAGTCAGAAAAAGAGCCAGCTTGAAGACAAAGCAGACAAACTGAAGTACCACCTATCATTGAATTGTTGTGCATGAGTATAAACATTCTCATTGTTTAATCCTTCTGTGGGAGATGTTTTACTATGTGTAGCAAAGTCATTCTAACTGGCATACCATTTTCCATTTTCTGAGAAAACTGAGGTACAGAAACATTAAGAAACTTGCCTACATTTGCATGCATAATGAGGAGTAGAGACAACAGGTTTTGCCTTCTAATATACAGACAAGATATGTCTCCTCTAAACAGCACATACATACACACTCCAATATGACAATTTCCATCTTTGAACTGGCAATTTAATCCATTTATATTTATTGTAATTACTGATATATCTGTTTTTATTGTTTTGATTATTATTTCACTATGTTCCACTTTTTGTGTTTTTTTTAAAATGCTTTTTACTTAAGCATTTTAAAAAAACACAAGAAGTGGTAAATAGGCATCCTGTGCAGGTACAACCATTTGTTAAAGAATAAAGAAACCTTTCTTAGGAGCTTCTGGTAACTTTCTCATCACCTTTTATTGGCTAGAATCTTATCCGTTGTTATGCCCAAGCATCTCATTTCAAGGTTAATTGCAAAACATTACTGAAACAAGGTAAGAAGTCTACATACTCTTAGACTCGTAAAACTCTTTCTGCTTTTCTCCACCCCAATTCTACCATGTCAATATTATATAGAAATTTAATAATAAGTTATGTGGATAAAAGATGTAGTGACAAATTCTTAATGCTCACATTTTTGACTTTGCTTTTGTTTTTGTTTTTAATCTGGATAGCAATAGTTACAATGATTTTATATTTTATTTAATGCTCAATTATAATGTAACACTATCAAAGGTTGTAAACCAAAGGGAGCCCTTGTTTGTCTCCCAACATTACTGAGTCCCAAGCCAGTACACTCTGTTTACCCCTGCTTGAATAAATTAAAAAAAAAAAAACAGAAGGTAGAGATTACAATGAGCAACCATGGTAACAATTGCTTAGGACCACGTAATCAAGCAGGTCCACCAAGAAAAGGGCAAGTTTCTGACTCAACCACCACCCCAGGAATGGGCAAAATGGTCAAGAAAAGAGATATCCTCAAAGTAAATCCCTTTTGGGAAGGAATGGATGGGCCCTTGGAAGAATAGATGATGGTCTGTGACAGTCTGCTGTCTGTGGTGGACTTCTGGCCTTCTCTCGTGTGATTTTGGGATTTTCCACATGGCCACTTTGGAAGTTTCTATCTGGAAACTTCTCCTTGTAGAAAGAGAGATATTGGACTAATTGGACTTATTTTTATATGTTAAATTATATGGGAAGCATTGTCAAAGAAGTAATGCTAAACCTCCTTTCAGTTGTATTTGTATGGATATTTTATTAACATGTGTTTCAGGAATTGTATGAAATTTATAGAAATCTAATAGTCCTGGTATAACATTATCAGTTTTAAGTCTAGTTATTATCTTAAAATGTTGTATGCAGCAATAACCAAATTTCCTTGTCAATTGCATTGTTATTGTAATTAACTCTCATTAGATCTTTAACCATGGCCATTTAAATTATGTTTTTGTCATTCGCAGAGGGATAATTGTTTACTCTGGTATCTTCCTGAGAAACTATACACCTAAATTGTTTTGTCTTCAAGGAGATTCATAGAAAGGACTCTAACAAGTACAAGTTTCTGATAACTTTAAGATCGAACCATTAAACTAGGAAATAATTTCCAGAACACTAATGAAGCATCTGGTTCATAAAGCTGCTAATCTAACATCAAGCAGAACAATAATTAAATGCCAAGGAAATCCTCTGGCAGATTTTCATGCTATTTCAGCCAGTACTGAAATTGTTAAGATATGCAATTTAAATGAACGTCATAAGATTGATCCATGTCAAATTTTATCTATGATAATATTTATTATTTATTTATTTGAGATAGAGTCTTGCTCTGTCACCCAAGGCTGGAGTGTGGTGGTGCCATCTTGGCTCATTGCAGCTTTTGCCTCCTGGATTCAAGCGATTCTCCTGCCTCAGCCTCCTGAGTAGCTGGGATTACAGGCATGCACCACCATGACTGGCTAATTTTGTATTTTTAGTAGATCTGGGTTTCACCATGTTGACCAGGCTGGTCTTGAACTCCTGGCCTTGAGTGATCTGCCTGCCTTGGCCTCCCAAAGTGCTAGAATTATAGGCATAAGCCACTGAGTCCAACCTGATAACCCATTTAATAAACAGTGATGTGTACCTGAATTGGAGAAACAAAATTGGTGTTTAAGAGGATGAAAATCCAATACTAAGCATAATTTATTGGAGAGCTCAGATGGCCATCTGGTGCTTCCTGAGTCCTTAAAGCTCCATCTGATGGGTCTCCAGATTACTATGACTGTGTTAACAAGATAATGACAACACTGGTTACCTCTTTAAATCAGCAAACTGCAGTTCTTAATCATTATCACATCCTGAACAAGACTATGACCAATTGGACTCAAATGCTTTTGAGCTGCCTATATTGCCTGAACATTGATTTGGATCAAATTGATTTGGTTCACAGAGGCTCCTGTTAGGGAGTACACCTCAGGCTTTCCGTATTGTCCTCCTGATAGTCATCATAATAGGTCCCCTGGTGTACCATACATATCCTTTCAAGTCTTAAACATTTGTATGCAACCATCCACTGAGTGTTGAATGGCCTCGCTGTGACTAGATCAACAAGAACATAAAGAATTATTCAACTGATGTGATGTCATGACTTGTGAATTTCATGCTTGTGAGTCTAAGTAAGTTTATTTATGATGGTGACAGAGAGTGGCATCAGTGCCCCAGGTTTTGAGAGGTGGCATTGTTAAACTGAATTTGAGGGGATCATTAAACTAAATTTGATCTGAGAATGTCTCCATATCTGAGGTTTTACTAATGAACTGCAGCCTAACTTAGTACTTAACACTAACTGAAAACCGAACTTAGGCGTATACTATTGTCACAAACAACTGAATCACAGCTAATCACAGCAGCTGAGCTTCAGTGAATCGCAGGCAGCCAACTCGTCAGACCATGTTCACATAAGGCAAACGCTGAATAGGGAAAATAGCCACTGTACTCAATGGAGCTCTGTACCTCACTTCTGTTTTCTGTTCGTAAGTGCTATCTGACCACATTGCAGGCCAAAGTTTCTCTGAACCTGTTCTAGTTTCTGAGGGCTGCCCAATTCGTGAATTGTTCTTTGTTTAATTAGATTCTGTTAAATTTAATTTGTGTGAAGTTTTCCTTTTAACAACTGAAGCATGCAGCAAGTCTGACACCATTAGGCAATTGCAATTCTTTTTCCTGCAGAGCTGAGACTCTGCCTCTTGCCTGATTCTCAAAGCAGAGCTCCAGGCAGCAGCAACACTAATTGCATAGGGCTGGCACACTAGAGAAAACCTATTTGCCACCCCCGCTCTAAGGCTTTTTCTAACTTTCCTCCAAAAGGAAATATACTAGTGCCCTGCTCACTCCCTGAGGTACTGTCTTCGCTAAGGTATAATGCTTTTTCAGGATTAATGTGTTTTCCCTCCAGGCATATATTTCTATTTAAAATGCAGAGAATGTTTTAATGTGGAGGCATGACCCTAATGACAGAAGTTTTAATAAGTCAAATGAATGGAAAGGCAAGACAACATCACAAAAAGAGCACCAATTTTGGCAGAGCAGGCACTCAGTAAATGGAAGTTCCACTTCTTCCCTTGTGCTAAGTGTCTCCTAATTACCTAGCACTGTGGTAAAAGCCCAAGAAACTATAAGATATAAACCTTTTCTTTAAGAAGGCTTTATTTGTACTGATGAGATGATATGGGAAAATATTTTTCTGTGAATACTATTATGTTGTAGGCAGCAGACTGGCCAGTATAATTAATTTAAACTTTAGAAATAAAAGAAAAAGCCAGTCATCTGCTCTGTAGTGTACACAATCTCAAAACAGCAGCTGAGTTTTTTCATGGAACTCTTCTGGGTATTGGAAGGTAGACTAAATACTTTACTTGCTGCCCAGCAACACGAAGATGGAAAACACATCTTTTGATTAATTAAAAGCAAAAGGTTGGAACTACTTACCTTTCCATTCTTTAATTAACAAAGCCCACAGGCCACATGAGGAAGTAATAACACTCATTATGTTGTGATGAAGCACTGTGATGATGAGTTAAGTCAGATGGGACTCCAGGCACGATTCCCTTCAAGGCTTCCCCAAGATGTGCCCCGAATGTAGACAGATCCTTACTTGTTGAAGAACTCTATCTTGCCAGTGCCGGCATATGCTTTTTCAGAGAGTGCATTCACTTTTGCAAAGGAAAGAAAAGTCCTTAAAACAAAAGGTTATATTTTAATTAAGCCTAAGCATCCTTTCTGCAGTTTCCTTTATTGAAAGATTGCCTCCTTTGATTTGTATCTGTTGGTGTTAGTCTTTGGAACAAAAAGAGATTGATCCCTTCCAGGCAGAACTGTCCCATCTGAATGATCAAAGCCTTGCCAGCTGATATACAAACCAACAAATTATTTTCTTTTTGTCCCTTAAATCTCCCAGGAAGCACCTTTTGAAAGATAGTCTTCATTCCTCAGGCTTCGCTCACCATCCTTCATGCCAGTGGGTGGTCTCAAGGAATTTGAGGAAATGGCAAACACTCATTCTACCTGCAGGTGGAAGCCCGACACCCCCCATCCCCCACCTCTCAACTTCCTCCAGAATCCTCAGAGGGTTTTTTTCTTTCTGTGTCACCAAGGCACTGCTGAGATGTGTTAGTCAAATAGCTTTCTACCCATGAGGAAAGTGAGCTTTGATATGTATTTGCTTCTCATTCAACTACAGCTGCACCAGTTAAAATGCTGCCTTCACATGAATGTAAAGGAAAAATAAAACAGCAGGCTCAGTTTTCATTCTTCAGTCCACTCCGTGATGGGAACAAGAAATAACTCAATAGCATTAGTATGAAACATTGGATATCAGGATTTTCGCCTTCGTTTCCCATTTTTTTTTTTGGAAATTAAATTCAGTGCCTCTATTATCTTTAAGAATCAGGGATAATGATGATATTCCCCCACCCCTGAAAGAAAATAAAGACCTATAAAAAGACTCTTTTTAGTGCTCTCAAGGGGAAATCCTGAATTGAGAAGCAATTGGGTTTTCTAGAAGTCCAACAAATGTGCTTTTTAAGGTGGCTCTCTGATGGAATGCCTATGGAAAATCCTTGCTTCTTTACGTGAAAGTTTGCATTCACCAAGTCTGATTGTGTAATAGAGGTTATCCTTTTTAAATTAAATGAATTCTAAACAAAGTTTACTTACATTTCCGTTTTTGCTTTTTAAGAATGGACTGATTGAGTCTTTTTAGGAAATTTACACACTTTGTGGCTAACTTTGCATGCCACATTGCAGCATGTTGTAAGTTTTATAGGTCTTGAAATACCATGTTAGCAGTAGAAATGCTGATGCTTCTATGATCACAGTGCTGACTGCAATGCTATAATCTCTATCATTGAAAAACCTCATGCTGCTAAAACCTTGAAGATGATCTGAATTGTGGATGGTTTTAAAACTAGCTGTAGGCAATCCCACTACTGGGCATATACCCAAAGGAATATAAATCATTCTATTATAAAGATATATGCACACGTATGTTCATTTTGGTACTACTCACAATAGCAGAGACATGGAATCTCTTTCCTGAACTCCACACCCATATCCAGCAGCTTATTGGCATATTCTCTAGAAAGTCTAGTAGGCATCTCAAAATTGATGTCCCAGTGGTGTAGCCCATTTCCCATACTTCTGCTGGGAAAGATCTGTGATCTGATCCTCTTCTTCCTGTGCTGTCTGGCTGTATGATGAACACATGTTGCAAGGTCTCATGAAAGAGGGTGCATTCCGGAGTCTCCATTTTAGATTAGACAGAAGCAAACATTTACTACCTCCATTCTAAGTTGAAATGAAGCATATTGATCTTTCAACGATTATTCTATCTCCTTCCATTTTCAAGTGTTACCTTGTTTGTTAGAGGAAGTTCTGCCACTCAGGAGCCATCATCTTTACCTTGCCAGATCTAAATTTGGAAGGCGAGGAGTGAAATTGAGGAGTGGAGATAACATAGAAAAAAATAAATAAAAAGCTTAAATAGGCCACAAAATATTGGCCTAAGAAATTTACATATCTCAAACAAGTTATGTAAATCAAAAGAAAGGGAACATTGTTTCAGCACATAATGGACTGATTGAGAGGAAAGGCAAACAAATTGAGTGTCAAAACATTTTATAAAACTTCTCTTCCCCAGGCCTTTTTAAAGGGAAAGTGTGTAGCTCCCTCGTTCTCCAGGTAGTGAAGCTCTGCCAACAAGCAGTTGCTCTGTTCAAAGCTCTGAGCCTGTTCTGCTTCCAGCCACCTAACAGCAACTGGATTTCACACTCTGTTGGAATGAAATCTAGAAAAGAGAGACCACAAAATTCTTTACTCTCTAGTGTAACGGCAGTGTTTTGAGTCCACAGCAGTGAAATCATTGCTTTGGGTTATCTGTTAATTCCTTTGGCTAAACATTAAGCCTGGAAAGTCATCAATTCCAAAAGAGAAGGGGCTTTAGTGAGACATAAAAATAAATAATAACAGAGAAGCTGAACAGGCGTGAGGCAAAGCTCTCTAGAGCCTAGAATGCTGCTTCTATGTAGTAGCCAACTCTGGCCTGTAAAATCCAGTAATCAATTGTATGAGATGTAGAGGAAGTGCCAGGCCAAGGATTCATCAATGCCATGTGTATATTGCCACGTAACAGTCAACAGTTTGGGAAGTGAATGAAGCTGTTTTCTGGCTGGACTGGTTTGTGGACAAAAAATTTTTGTTCAAGTTGGAATATTCAAGGAGGGAAAGATCACCTTTTAGACTTCTCCTTGTGATGATGGGCTCAGAGAGATTATGAGTTGGTGGATTTGGCACATGAGAGGTTTATTCTTCATGCCTTCCCACTAGCTACCTCAAGATTAAAGCACTCCACTATCTGAGCAATAGAACTAAGGAAACACAAACACTTCCTGGCAGGAACTTCTAGGCTTTTTCAAACTTGCCAGAGATCATGAGAGGAAGGAAACATGAGGGAGTAGTGGAACCATCCAAGAATCTGTTAAAGGGACCTCAAAGTTCAGTATGAAAGAAATATTAAGGGTGACAATTAACTAAGAGGAAAATGATTTCCAGAGTCCATGAATTACTCATTGAATTAAAACTAGTTTGCTCTCTTGGAGCTAATGACTAGAGGATGATCTAGGAAGTCAGAACATATGGTGATTCTAAATCTACTGCTTATAGAAATTATTACATAGAATTTGAGTTCAAATTCTCTTATATCTTATTGCTTTCTATATAGTTAGCTGATGCAGTTCTGATAAGGAGCAATGGGGTAAGAATAAAAAATGCAGCTTCTCTAGAAGCTGTTTTGTTTATTGAAGCCATGGAACATGTGCGTTGGAAGGGACATTAGAGACTTTCTAGCATTCTATTCTCATAACTGAGAGCTAAAGAGAACAAATGACTTCCCTGAAGTCACACATTAAAGAGTAAAACAGGACTTCTGGATTCTGCTTAGGGAGTAGGAATCTGGAAAGAGCATCATTCTCACTCTAACAACAGCAAAAAATGCCAATCTGAAAATTCATAACATTTCTTGAACTTGTCAGAGGACAGAGGTCACAGGCAATCAGCTCACCTTAAATCTGAAGAAAAACCTGGTGCCTCCCAGGAGAAATGAGACTCAGGCACTGGCTACAGGGGCAGATCCTACTGGTAAGTAGAAGCTGGCTAAAATTTTGAACTAAAGGCTGAATATGGGCTAGCTAGAGAGTATAGAATGTGAGAAGGCCACAGACACAATGGAAATTCACGGCCACTTAGGCTGTCTTCCACAGACCCCATCAAGTGCTCACAAAAAGACTGGAGGCAGGATGAGAGTTCTGAGAAACCTTTCCACATGGTACAGATCTGGGGAAGAGGAACAGCTGCCACTGTAGAAAAGGCACAAGTCCTTGTCCCGGTGTCTCTCATGTGGAGTAAGTTCTTAAGTCATTACACTATTGCTTTTCGTTGCAACTGTGAAAAGGGACTGCAAAACAACCTCTCCTTCTGGGGAGGGGCAAAATGTGATCTGAGAGTGAGGCAGGATTATCTACCAGAGATTCAGGAATATAGTGCTTACCTAAGACTGAGAATTAAGCAGAAAAACTGAGGTTCCCTCCTTCCCCATCCCACATCAAACTAGGCTAACAAATACCAATTAACAAATAATAGCACTGAGATGCAGTGAAAAGGGAAGACCTAAAGCTGAGTATGGAACAGACATTCAGAAAACATTCAGCAAACCAGCAGCCACCCTACACATCAGAGAGTACTAAAGAAATGTAAAGCTTGTGCCACAATGAGAGTAACTGTAGCAACAAGTCACAAACTCAGCTCAAATCCTTACTAGATTGAATTAGCCCTCTTTTGCAGAAGAAAATGCATGCCCCTACACAGGCATAAAACCTGCAGAAGGAAAAGAAGGCACACAAACTGTAGAGACTAGTAGACTGGTAGCCTTTGTCTCTACTATCCTATATAAGATGTCTAGCTTTCAGCAGAAAAATTACAAGGCAAACAAGCAAAAAAACAAAAACAAAAAAACAAAAAACCCCAACACCTGTTAAGAGAAACAAAGTAATCTACAGCACCAGGCTCAGATAGGACACAAATGTTGGAACTATTAGAGATTTTTAAAAGGTGGGGTGAACAATTTGCATGAAAAGATGGCTAAATTCAGCATAGAGATGGAAACAATAAGAAAAAAATAGTGGAAATACATGAAAAGAAATTAGCAACAGCAACAGAAGTGAAGTTTTCCGATGGGCTCATCCATAAACTTGAAATAACTTAGGAAAGAGTTAGTGAATCAGGTCAATAAAAATGACTCAGACTGAAACACAAAGAGAAATAAGGTAATAAACAGAGTATTTAGGAGGTATGGGGGCACTATCAAATGGTCTTGCCTAGGTAACAATGACCTGAACATGGACTTTTGGCAGTGTTTGACACAACTGGTTGCTCCTTTTTCTTGACAAACTTTCTTCACTTGGTTTTGAGCACCCAATATTTTCTTCATTTTCTTTGTTCTTCACTGGTTGCTTCATTTCAGTCTACCTTACAGATTCCTCCTTTTCTTGTAACCCTGAAAATTGGGGTGATCCAGAACTCAACCCCCTCAGTTTCTTCTCCTTTCTACAGCCACTCCTTTGCTGATCCCATATAGTCTCATGGCTATAATGCCACTTATGTTCTGATGATTCCCATATTTATATCTCCAGCCCAGATCTCCTTCCTGAACCCCACACCCATATCCAGCAGCTTATTGACATATCCTCTTGAATGTCTAGTAGGCATCTCAAAATCGATATGCCTCAAATTAACTCTTATGTCTTACCCACAAAGCCATTCCTCCTGTAGGCTTCCCAAAGTCCATTTAGTGGATCCATTCCTCCAGTTTCTCAGGCTAAAATACTTGGCATTATCCTTGATGCCAGTCATCCTCTCATATCCTGCATCCTAACTCTCAGGCAATCCCACTGACTTTACTTTCTAAATATATCCTGAATTTGACTCTTAACTATCTCTTCTACTGCACCCATTCTGGACCTAGTCACTGTCACTTTCTACCTGAATTATTGAAACATCCTCCTAATGAGTTTCCCTGCTTTCACTCTCATCCTCACCCCACTTCAGTCTAAGCTCCACATAGCAGACAGAATGATCATTTAAAACATAAATCAAATTATGCACTCCTCTGTTTAAAACAACCCAGTGGCTGTTCATATTCAAAGTAAAAGCCTGGTATGGGCTGAATTATGTCCTGTCTCCTCACATTCATATGTTGAAGTCCTAACCCCTAGCACTTCAGAATCTGTCTGTATTTTAAAGAGGTAATTAAGATGAAATGAGGCCATATGGGTGGATCATAATTTAATGTAACTGGTATCCTTATAAGAAGAGGAGATTAGGATGCAGATAACATATAGACCTAGGAATGATCATGTGAACACTCAGAGAGAAGGCAGCCATCTTGTAAGCCAGGGAGAGAGGCCTCAGTAGAAACCACGTCTACTAACACCTTGTTCTTGGATTGCTAGTCTCCAGGACTGTGAGAATATAACTTTCTGTGCGTTAAGCCATCCAGTCAGTGATACTTTGTTATGGCTGCCCTAGCAAATGAATGCAAAGCTCAGATCCTTTCAGTGGTCTGCAAGAACCTATTTGATTTGGTCCCCAGTTTTACCTCTCATCTCATTTGCTACTTCTCTTCCTCTCTTTCATGTGGCTCCAGATGTGCTGTGTTATGGGCATGCTAGGCAGGTATACTCTTGCTTTAGGGCTTTTGCCTAGGCCATTCCTGCTGCCTTGACTACTGTTCCCCCAAATATACAAGCGACAAAGTCACTCTCTTCTTTCAAGTGTTTGCTCAAATGTGACTTTCTTAATAAAACCTATCATGAAAACCCTATTTAAAACTTCAGTCTCCCCCTATTTCCTTCCCCAGTACTGACGATCCCATTTTCTCTATTCTGTTATCTTCTAACTTACATATAATTTACTTACTATGTTTATTGTTGTGCTCAAAATTTCTTTCACTTCTTTAGATTCGCTTTTCACCCTATCCACTCTGCTCTGTGCACTGGGAAGCTGACATCTATAAGATATATGAACACATCTCTCTTGCTCTCTGGTTTCCAGTTGAGCTCAGCTATAGGTGACACTGTCAAAATATTACATGTAAGAAAGAAAGAGAGTTTGGTACATTTCCCTAAATTGCTCTGTCAAAGGAGACTAGACTGTTCAGCACAGTGTCCCCAAGCAGAGAAGACTCTTGTTCTTACATAAGGCTCAACTTGAGGTCAGGGACTTGAGATTGGCACATTTTCAGATGCTCAAATGGGTTTTCATCATCTGTAGAAACTTGTTAGTAGGCAAAGCTGTTGTTGATTGGTTGACTCTCAGAAATATGTTTGTTGGAGTGAGTCTGTTTCTGTTTGCCTGACTTTCAGAATGAGGGCTTGATAGTAGTTGGCTTGCAAAAAGCATGTTCACTGAAGTGAGTTTTTGTTGATCATTTGAACAGTCTTAAAATGGATCTGGTGGCTACTTATTACCAGGGCTTCAAAAATCAGTCTTTTCCTAAGTTTGCAGGAACTTTCAAATTCTCATCTCTCTGCCATGCTGTGGTTTGCTCCTACGAGCCTCTGTGGTGATGCCTTCCTTCTTCTGGTTGCTAGCATGGGGGATGCTTTATTATATCTAACAGTCATTGAATTATGTGCATTCATGCCTGTTAAGTGTGTCATCTATTTCCTAGAAGGGCTCCTGATATACCTTTTGTATTTCTCTCCTTGATAGAATGTAAGCTCTAGCTCATATTGAGCAGAGATTTCGACCCCTTGTTTTGTTCATTGATGTTTGCAAGCGGCTAGAGTAGTGCCTGGCATGCTCAGTAAGTATCTGTTGTTTGACTGATGGGCTGATTCTAGAATTCTTTTTCTTGCTTTTTTTCTTAAATCCCTGCAAGTGTTGCACATTCATTTATTTCTAATTGTTATTTTTCTTATTCATCTGTTCTGATTCCATTTCTTCCTACTTTTGGTTCATAATTCCTTGTTTTTTATAGCTATTACAAATTCCACTACGTCTTTGAGGACCATAAACATACTTATATTAAAGTTGTTGAGGCCACTGTCAAGATGGCTGAATAGAACCAGCTCCAGTCTGCAGCTCCCAGTGAGATTGACGCAGAAGGTGGGTGATTTCTGCATTTTCTACTGAGGTACCCATTTCATCTCATTGGGACTGGTAGGACAATGGGTACAGCCCACAGAGGGTGATCCAAAGCAAGGTAGGGCATCACCTCACATAGCAAGCACAAGGGATGGGGGGATTTCTCTTCCCTAGCCAAGGGAAGCCTTTAGAGACTGTACCAGGAAGAATAGTACATTCTGGCCCAGATATTGCACAAAAACTGGAAGCATTCCCTTTGAAATTTGGCACAAGACAAGGATGCCCTCTCTCACCACTCCTATTCAACATAGTATTAGAAGTTCTGGTCAGAGCAATCAGGCAAGAGAAAGAAATAAAGGGTATTTAATTAAGAAAAGAGGAAGTCAAATTGTCTGTTTGCAGATGATGTGATTGTATATCTAGCAAACCCCATTGTCTCAGCCCAGAATCTCCTTAAGCTGATAAGCAACTTCAGCAAAGTCTCAGGATACAAAATCAATGTGCAAAAATCACAAGCATTCCTATACACCAATAATAGACAGAGAGCCAAATCACTAGTGAACTCCTGTTCACAATTGCTACAAAGAGAATAAAATACCTAGGAATACAATTTACAAGGGATGTGAAGGACCTTTTCAAGGAAAACTACAAACCATTGCTCAAGAAAACAAGAGAGGATACAAACAGATGAAAAAATATTCCATCCTCATGGTTAGGAAGAACAAATATGAAAATGGCCATACTGCCTAAAGTAATTTATAGATTCAATGCTATCCCCATCAAGCTACCATTGACTTTCTTCACAGAATTTTAAAAAAACTACTTTAAATTTCATATGAAACCAAAAAAGAGCCACATAGCCAAGACAATTCTAAGCAAAAAGAACAAAGCTAGAGACATCACATTAACAGACTTCAAACTATATTACAAGGCTACAGTAACCAAACAGCATGGTACTGGTACATAGACAATGGAACAAAACAGCTACATAGACCAATGGAATGAAACAGCAATATAGACCAATGGAACAAAATAGAGTCCTCAGAAATAACACCACACATCTTCAACCATCTGATCTTTGACAAACCTGACAAAAACAATGGGGAAAGTATTTGCTATTCAGTAAATGGTGTTGGGAAAACTGGCTAACCATGTGCAGAAAACTGAAACTGGATCCCTTCCTTACACCTTATACACAAATTAACTCAAGATGGATTAAAGACTTAAACATAAGATGAAAAGCCACCAAAATCCTAGAAGAAAACCTAGGCAATATTATTCAGGACATAGGCATGAGGAAAGACTTCATAACTAAAACACCAAAAGCAATGGCAACAAAAACCAAAATAGAGAAATGGGATCTAATTAAACTAAAGAGTTTCTGCACAGCAAAAGAAACTATTATCAGAGTGATCAGACAACCTGCAGAATGGGAAAAAGTTTTTGCAGTCTATCCATCTGACAAAAGGCTAAAATCCAGAATCTACAAAGAGCTTAAACAAATTTACAAGAAAAAAAAAAAAAACCCATCAAAAAGTGGGTGAAGAATATGAACAGACATTTCTCAAAAGAAGACATTTATGCACCCAACAAACAAATGAAGAAATGCTCATCATCACTGGTCGTTAGAGACATGCAAATCAAAACCACATTGAGATACCATCTCAAGCCAGTTAGAATGGCGATCATTCAGATGTCAGGAAAGAACAGATATTGGAGAGAATGTGGAGAAATGGGAACGTTTTTACAGTGTTGTTGTGAGTATAAATTAGTTCTCTCATTGTGGAAGACAGTGTGGCAATTCCTCAAGGATTTAGAACTAGAAAAACCATTTGACCCAGCAATCCCATTATTGGGTATATACCCAAAGGATTATAAATCATTCTACTATAAAAACACATGAACACATATGTTTATTGTGGTACTTTTCACAATAACAAAGACTTGGAACCAACCCAAATGCCCATCAATGTTAGACTGGTTAAAGAAAATGTGGTACATATTCACCATGGGATACAATGCAGCCATAAAAAGAATGAGTTCATGTTTTTTGAAGGGACATGGATGAAGCTGGAAACCTTCATTCTCAGCAAACTAAGACAAGAACAGAAAACCAAACACCACATGTTCTCATTCATAAGTGGGAGCTGAAAAATGAGAACACGTCAACACAAGGAGGGGAACATTATACACCAGGGCCTGCCAAAGGATTGGGGGCCAGGGGAGGGATAGTATTAGGAGAAATACCTATTGTAGATGACAGGTTGATGGGTGCAGCAAACCACCATGGCACATGTATGCCTATGAAACAAACCTGTACATTGTGCATATGTACCCCAGAACTTACAGTATAATAATAATAATAATAATAATAAAGTTGTTTTTGTATAGTTTCATTTTTATTTTGCCTGGATGGATTTTACCTCCTGCTTATAGATTTTAACTGGTTATGAGTTTTCCTAATATGTCTTGGAATTTTGGCATGTAGTTTCATTTCACATTGTTGTTTTCCTCTTTCTTTGTATTCCCTGGTCTTGCTCTTTCTCTGGGCTCACCCTACCCTCAGTAGTGGTTGCCTAATACAGATGTGATTGCTAATAGAGCCAGGTCTTATGTTGAGGGCTTGGGCTCCAGCCCTATGGTGCTACTAAAGAGAGAGTAAATCCTATCACCAAAGAAGTAGGAAAGTTGGTCCTGGGTTTGGCACTGCATCTTCATTCTTTCACTGCCATTCATAAGTGGCTACAAATAAGGAATAAAAGCCGAAAGTGGTTAATTGAAACATTTTTAGTCTTTTTTTTTTTTGGCAGAAAATCTTGCTCCAATCCCTAGATATGAACAGTAAAATAATCTCTGGTCCCATTGGATTGACAGCTTCATCCAACTTTTTGGCTTGTGTTTCTATTTTGTCTATGGCTCACAAAAATGCTTATATTCGATTTGAATTTGGATAGGGCTTTTCTATTTTCTCTTTTTATATTTCATCAAGCATTGCTTTGTGATGAGAGCAGAGGAAGGTGCCTTAAAGATTTCTGATATATCTTGACTGGAAGTCAAATATCCTCCCATGGCATAATTTTTATGTGAGTATGATATTTCACTGGGACAACTGCAAGTTAAATGTTGCAGGCTGAATACATACATTTACTTCTACTTACTTTCCAAATGACAATTATGATCCATTTATGAATGCACACTCCTTATACTCCTACTCTGATTTACTTTTCTTATAAAATGTGCTTACATATTTTGTTTATTTTCTCCTTCCACTAGAATATAAACTCCGTGAAGGCAGGAATTTTGACAGTTCCATTCATGTCTGCATTTTCTGCATTCTCAGCACCTAGGACAGGGCCTAGCATGCTAGTAGGTCCATACATGTTGTTTATGTAACAGATTAATGAATAAAGATATACAAAAGCATAACCCACAACAGTAAAAATGAGGGCATAAATAAGTGCTGGAAAGAGAATTCAGCATGTTGGGCACTGAAAAATTGACCAATCAGAAGTAACTGTGATAGATTGCAACAATAATAATAGTTCTCACTTCCCTTCATCTATGCCTATTGTGATGTGACTTTGCAGATCCTTCCAATAAGAAGTAGAGTCTGTTTCCTCATTTTTTGAATATTTGAATGTGGACTATACTTGTTGTTTGCTTTGACCAATAGAAATGGACAGAAGTAAATATTACCAGATCCAGCCTAGACCTCGAAAGGCCTGTGCACTTCTGTTTTGAATCTAGGAAGCCTTACCTCTGCCATGAACAATCCTGGGCTAATATGATGAAGGATGGGAGAACACGTGGCCAGCAATGAATCACCCCAATTGTCCCAGTCGAGACTGCAAGAATATGGGTGAACTCAGCCAAGATGGGCAAAACTGACTTCCAGCCTTGCACCTGACTGCAGACACCTGAAGCAGCCCATCTGAAAGCAGAAGAACCATGCAGCTGAACTGCAGAATCCTGAGTAATCAGAAATTATTGTTGTGTTAGACACTGAGTTTTGGGGAGTACAGCAATTCACTTAGAAAACTAGAAAAGGCCAAAGACTAAACCCATAGTGGGGAAGCCACTAAAAGCCAGCTGATTCTTTCTGCCAAATTTCCCTGTAGAATCAGAGCTTCCAAGTTCCATTGGAGTTAGAGGTACATGGCACAGGCTTTCAAAAGAGTTTAGAATCCTAGATCATTCTTCCCATCCCATGCATACAAAGAACTATTCCTTTCCTCCTTGGTATAAGATGAGAAGTTTACTTTCTGGAGAGACCTTTGGGCTCAAGTACAGTAGGGGGGAGGGGTGGTACAGAATCACACTAAAATCAGAAAAAATGAAAAGTCACCAAGCTTAACAGCATAATTCTGAGTCCCGACCTTGGCTCCCAGGATAATAGCAGCCAGGATTAAACCTCTAACCTGAAATGTGACCTGTCCAAGAAAAGGAATTTATACATATGACCAGGCGCTATCCAATGACCCTTCAGTAAAATTTGCTAATTGGCAAGCTCCATCACCAGACCCAGAGGGCTTTTAATCAGTATTTAAACAAGAACTTTTAGTCAAGGATTATTAGTTATGTGAGGAAAGTCCTTAACATAAAATTCAGAAACCAAAACAAACAGAAAAACAGAACACAGAACACAGGACTTCTGCCAAGATGGCTGAATAGGAACAGCTCTGGAGCGCAATTCCCAGTGAGAGTGATGGAGAAGGTGAGTGAACTCTGGATTTCTAACCAAGGTACCAGGTTCATCTCAATGGGACTGGTTGGACAGTGGATGTAGCCCAAGGAGGGCAAACCAAGGCAGGGTAGGGCACTCCCTCACCCAGGAGGTGCAATGGACCGGAGGACTCCTCCTCCTACTCAACAGAGGCCATTGGGGACTTTTCGGGCCACTGACACTCCAGCTCAGTTACTGCGCTTCTCCCACGGTGTTTATAGCCACAGACCAGGAGATTCCCACTGGGGTCACAAGCACTACAGATTTCCAGCACAAAACTGGGTAGCTAAAAGCTGTTATCTGGAATGCTTGCAAGACAGAGCCGCCCATTCCCCTGACAAAAAGGGGAGTAAAGGCAGGGAACCAAGCGATCTGGCTCAGTGGGTCCCACACCTACAAAGTCCAGCAAATCGAAACCCACTGGCTTGAGATTTTCGCAGCCAGCACAGCAGTTTGAGCTTGACCTGGGACAGTCGAGCTCAGTGTGAGGAGGGGCATTCGCCATTACCGAGGCAGTTCTAACTTTACCTATATAAACAAAATTGCAAAGAAGTTTACACAGCAGCTGGACAGAGCCCGTGGTGGCTTAGCAATGCCTCTGTAGGCAAACTGTGACTAGACTCCCTCCTTGCTGGGCAGAGCATCTCTGAAAAAGGCAATAGCCCATCAGGGGCTTATAAATAAAGCCCCGCCTTCCTGGGACAGAGTACCTGGGAATAGGGGCGGTTGTGAGTTCCACTGAAGCAGACTTAAATGTGCCTGCCCAGCAGCTCTGAAGGGAGCAACAGAGCTCCCAGCACAACACTTGAGCTCTGATAAGGGACAGACTGCCTCCTCAAGTGGCTCCTTGATCCCCATACATCCAAAGAGACACCTCATACAGGAGAGCTCTGGCTGACATCTGGTGGGTACCCTTCTGGGATGAAGCTACCAGAGGAAGGAACAGGCAGCAATCCTTGCTGTTCTGCAGCCCCTGCAGGTGATTTCCAGGCAAGCAGGGTCTGGAATGGACCTCCAGCAGTCCTACAGCAGAGGGGCTTGACTGTTAGATGGAAAACTAAAAGATAGAAAGAAATAGCTTCAACATCAACAGAAAGGACATCCACTCAGAGACTGCATCCAAAAGTCGCCAACTTCAAAGACCAAAGGTAGATAAATCCATGAAGATGAGAAGAAACCAGTGCAAAAAGGCTGAAATCACCAAAAACCAGAACACCTCTCCTTCTCTGAGTGATCACAACTCTTCACCAGAAAGGTACCAAAACTGGATGGAGAATGAGTTCGATGAATTGACAGAAGGAGGCTTCAGAAAGTGGGTAATAACAAACTTCTATAGCTAAAGGAACATGTTCAAACTCAATGCAAAGAAACTGAGTACCTTGACAAAAGGTTAAATGAAATGCTAACTAGAATAACCAGCTTAGAGAACAACATAAATGACTTGATGGAGCTGAAAAACACAGCACTAGAACTTCGTGAAGCACACATTTTCAACAGCCGAATTGATCAAGTGGAAGAAAGGATATCACAGATTGAAGATGAACTCAATGAAATAAAATGAGAAGGCAAGGTTAGAGAAAAAAGAGTGAAAAGAAATAAACAAAGCTTCCGAGAAATATGGGATGATGTGAAAAGACCTAATCTACATTTGATTGGTGTACCTGAATGTGGTAGGGAGAATAAGTCCAAACTGGAAAACACTCTTCAGGATATTATCCAGGAGAACTTCCCCAACCTAGCAAGGCAGGCCACCATTCAAATCCAGAAAATAAATAGAACACCACAAAGATATTCCTCAAGAAGAGCAACCCCAAGGTGCATAATCATCAAGTTCACCAGGGTTGAAACAAAGGAAAAAATGGTAAGGGCAGCCAGAGAGAAAGGTCGGGTTACCCACAAAGGGAAGCCCATCAGACTCACAGTGGATCTGTCAGCAGAAACCCTACAAGCCAGAAGAGAGTGGGAGCCAACATTCAACATCCTTAAAGAAAAGAGCTTTCAACCCAGAATTTCATATCCAGCCAAACTAAGCTTCATAAGTGAAGGAGAAATAAAATTCTTTATGGACAAGCAATTGCTGGGAGATTTTGTCACCATCAGGCCTGCCTTAAAAGAGCTCCAGAAGGAAGCACTAAACGTGAAAGGAACAACCAGTACCAGCCACTCCAAAACCATACCAAATGGTAAAGACCATTGACACAATGAAGAAACGACATCAACTAACGGGCAAAACAACCAGCTAGTATCAAAATGGCAGGATCAAATTCACACATAACAGTATTAACCTTAAATGTAAGTGGGCTAAATGCCCCAATCAAAAGACACAGACTGGCAAATTGGATAAAAAGTCAAGAACCATCAGTGTGCTATATTCAGGAGACCCATCTCACATGCAAAGATGCACATAGACTCAAAATAAAGGGATGGAGGAAGATTTACTAAGCAAATGGATAGCAAAAAAAAAAAAAAAAATGCAGGAGTTGCAATCCTAGTCTCTGATAAAATGGACTTTAAACCAGCAAAGATCAAAAGAGACAAAGAAGGGCATTACATAATGGTAAAGGGATCAATGCAACAAGAAGAGCTAATGATCCTAAATATATATGCACCCAATACAGGAGCACCCAGATACATAAAGCAAGTTCTTAATGACCTATAAAGAGACTTAGACTCCCGCACAATAATAGTGGGAGACTTTAACCCTCCACTATCAATATTAGACAGGTCAATGAGACAGAAAATTAACAAGGATATCTAGGACTTGAACTCAGATCTGGACCAAGTGGACCTAATAGACATCTACAGTAATCTCCACCCCAAATCCATCGAATATGCATTCTTCTGAGCACCACATCACACTTACTCTAAAATATACCACATAATTGACAGTAAATTACTCCTCAGCAAATGCAAAATAACAGAAATTATAACAACCAGTCTCTCAGACCACAGTGCAATCAAATTAGAACTCAGGACTAAGAAACTCAAGCAAAACTGCACAATGACATGGAAACTGAACAACCTGCTCTATTATTTGCATAAATAATGAAGGCAGAAATACAGATGTTCTTTGAAACCAATGAGAATGAAGACACAACGTACCCAAATCTCTGGGACACATTTAAAGCAGTGTCTAGAGGAAAATTTATAGCATTAAATGCCCACATGAGAAGCAAGGAAATTTCTAAAATCAACACCCTATCAAAATTGAAAGAACTAGAGAAGCAAGATCAAACAAATTCAAAAGCTAGCAGAAGACAAGAAATAACTAAGATCAGAATAGAACTGAAGGAGATAGAGACACACAAAAAAACCCTTAAAAAAAATCAATGAATCCAGTAGCTGTTTTTTTGAAAAGATCAACAAAATAGACTGCTAGCCAGACTAATAAAAAAGAAAAGAGAGAAGAATCAAATAGATGCAATAAAAAATGATAAACGGGATATCACCACTGATTCCACAGAAATACAAACTACCATCAGAGATTACTACAAACACCTCTATGCACATAAACCAGTAAATCTAGAAGAAATGGATAAATTCCTGGACACTTATACCCACCCAAGACTAAATCAGGAAGAAGTTGAAACCCTGAATAGACCAATAACAAGGTCTGAAGTAGAGGCAGCAACTAATACCCTACCAACCAAAAAAAGTCCAGGTCCAGACAGGTTCACAGCCAAATTCTACTAGCTGTACCAAGAGGACCTGGTACTATTCCTTCTGAAACTATTCCAAACAAAACAAAAAGAGGGACTCCTCCCTAACTCGTTTTATGAGACCAACATCATTCTGATACCAAAACCTGGCAGAGACACAACTAAAAAAGAAAATTTCAGGCCAATATCCATGAGGAACATTGATGCAAAAATCTTCAATAAAATACTGGCAAACTGAATGCAACAGCACATCAAAAAGCTTATCCATCACAATCAAGTAGGCTTTATCCTGGGGAGGAAGGGCTGGTTCAACATATGCAAATCTATAAAAGTAATCCACACATAAACAGAACCAGTGACAAAAACCACATTATTATCTCAATAGATGCAGAGAAGGCCTTTGACAAAATTCAATAGCCCTTTATGCTAAAAACTCTCAATAAACTAGGTATCAATGGAACATATCTAAAAATAATAAAAGCTATTTACAACAAACCCACAGCCCATATCATACTGAATGGGCAAAAACTGGAAGCATTCCCTTTGAAAACTGGCACTAGACAAGGATGCCATCTCTCATCATTCCTATTAAACATAGTATTGGAAAGTTCTAACCAGAGCAATCAGGCAAGAAAAAGAAACAAAGGGTATTCAATTAGGAAAAGAGGAAGTCAAATTATCTCTATTTGCAGATGACATGATTGTATATTCAGAAGACCCCATCGTCTCAGTCCAAAATCTCTTCAAGCTGATAAGCAACTTCAGCAAAGTCTCAGGATACAAAATCAATGTGCAAAAATCACAGGCATTCCTATACACCAATAACAGACAGAGAGCCAAACCAGGAGTGAACTCCCATTCACAATTGGTACAAAGAGAATAAAATACCTAGGAATACAACTAACAAATGATGTGAAGGACCTCTTCAAGAAGAACTATAAACCACTGCTCAAGGAAATAAGAGAGGACATAAACAGATGGAAAAATATTCCATCCTCATGGTTAGGAAGAATCAATGTCATGAAAATGGTCATATTGCCCAAACTTATTTATAGATTCAATATTATCCCTATCAAGCTGCCATTGAGGTTCTTCACAGAACTGGAAAAAAACACCTTAAACTTCATATGGAACCAAAAAAGAGCCCACATAGCCAAGGCAATCCTCAGCAAAAAGGACAAAGCTGGAGGCATCACGCTACTTGACTTCAAACTATACTACAAGGCTACAGTAATCAAAACAACATGGTACTGGTACCAAAACAGAGAGATAGACCAGTGGAACAGAACAGAGGCCTTGGAAGTAATGCCACACATCTACAACCATCTGATCTTTGACGAACCTGACAAAAACAAGCAATGGGGAGAGGATTCCCTATTTAATAAATGGTGTTTGGAAAACTGGTTAGCTATGTGCAGAAAACTGAAATTTGACCCCTTCCTTAGACCTTATACAAAAATTAACTCCAGATGGATTAAAGATTTAAACATAAGACCTAACACCATAAAAACCCTAGAAGAAAACCTGGGCAATACCATTCAGGACATAGGCATAGGCAAGGACTTATGACTAAAACACCAAAAACAATGGCAGCAAAAGCCAAAGTAGACCAATGGGATCTAATTAATCTTAAGAGCTTCTGCACAGCAAAAGAAACAATCATTACAGTGAACTGGCACCCAACAGAATGGAAAAAAAATTTGCAATCTACCCATCTGACAAAGGGCTAATATCCAGAACCTACAAAGAACTAAAACAGATTTACAATAAAAAAAATAACCCCATCAAAAAGTGGGTGAAGGATATGAACAGACACCTTTCAAAAGAAGACATTTAAACAGCCAATAAACATATGAAAAAATGCTCATCATCGCTGGTCATTAGAGAAATGCAAATGAAAACCACATTGAGATACCATCTCATGCCATTTAGAATGGCGATCATTAAAAAATCTGGAGACAGATGCTGGAGAGGATGTGGAGAAATAGGAATGCTTTTACACTGTTGTTGTGAGTGTAAATTAGTTCAATCATTGTGGAAGGCAGTGTGGCGATTCCTCAAGGACCTACAAATAGAAATACCATTTGACCCCGCAATCCCATTACCCAAAGGATTATAAAACATTCTGTTATTAAGATACATGCACATGTATATTCTTTGAGGTACTGTTTGCAATAGCAAAGACTTGGAACCAACCCAAATGCCCATCAATGATAGACTGGATAAAGAAAATGTGGCACATATACACCATAAAATACTATGCAGCCGTATAAAAGGATGGGTTCATGTCCTTTGCAGGGACATGGATGAATCTGGAAACCATCATTCTCAGCCAAGTGACACAAGAACTGAAAAGCAAACATTGCATGTTCTCACTCATAAGTGGTTGTTGAACAGTGAGAACACATGGACACAGGGAGGGGAACATCACACACTGGGGTCTGTTGGGGGATGGGGTGGCTAGGAGAGGGATAGCAGGGGGCGGGGAGATTAGAGAGGGATAACATTAGGAGAAATACCTAATGTAGGTGATGGGGGGATGGATGCAGCAAACCACCATGGCATATGTATACCTGTGTAACCTGCAGGATCTGCACATGTACTCCAAAACTTAAAGTATAAAAACAGAAAGAAAAGAAAAAAACAGAACACAGACAAAACAGAGATAATGAAGGGAGCAAAAGAAAACTTTACAAACACCAAAGTTAATATTTAAAAGATAGATAAAATATTGTATCTTTGAAACAAGACAAGGATGCTGTGTATAAAGAATGTGAGAATTCAGAATAAGAATAAGCTTTTGGAAATAAAATATCTCACCTAAAACAAAAAATGTATAAGAAGAATTGGAAAATAGAGATAAGGAAATCTTCCCAAAAAGTAGAACAAAAAGTCAAAGAGAGGAGGTTATGGAAAAAAGTCAAGAGGCTAAAAATAGCATTCTACAACATCAAAATCTATTTAATCAACATTTTTATGGCTTCATATTAAAATGATTTCTGATTTTTTTCAATTATCAGTATTTCTTTCCATGAACATCCTTATTTCCTTGGGACAAAATTCCAGAATAGAATTACTAGATTAAATATGTATAAACATTATAAAGTCTTTTGATATGTATCGCCAACCAGAAAGATTATCTTGGTTTATAATGCCAGCATCTGGGAATAATTGTTAGTGAATCTTTCTTAAATTCAATCTTCCTTGGCTCAGTCTATCTGGTGATGGATTCCCATCATATCCACAATAGGAAATTAGCAGTTGCAATTTACTTTTATTTCCCAACAAGATTAAGCAAGTTATCATTGTATAACATCCTGAATTGTTTTTGGACATTTTTCTTTGTTCTATAGATTAAAAACCCTGAGTGAGAATTCAGAGAAATCTGTCTTAGTTGGATTTAAAAAACTCTGTGACATCCAGCTTGCTACTGTCATCATTGCTGATTTGGTATTTACTGACTTTTATCTTCCTCCAGAAATAATGGACTTCTTGTGGACTTCTTATCAGATTCCTATCACCAAGTGTCTCATTTCACATAGGTTGAATTCTTACCAGCCTAGATTAGAAAAAAAGGAAGCTAGATTAGGCAAAAGAAAAAGGCAATGCAGTGAAGAGAAGTAAACTCCCTTCACTTCCAGGTATTTGGTTTCCTTGGTAACTTTCAGGGAAAAAACCCCAACTGAATGGATGTGAAAGGTACAACTCGCCAACCAGAATCTGGTCTCTGTGACATCAAAACAATCAGAAACTTTTAACCCAATAAATTTAACATAAGGTAAACCTGGAAGGACCAATATTGATGGCCTCGTCCAAATGAGAAAACTGAGGCCCTCAGATAAAGTGACTTTGTTAGTGATTTTGCAGATACAGAGAAGAGTTGCTATATAAATTCTATATTGGTTACCATGTTTGAGCTCAGAAATAAATCTCTATGATATTAGATTAGTAGGTGATGTTTTCCAGGACAGAGGAATAGGACACAGATTACATAAAAGGCTCAGTTGTTCAGGGGACAAACCAAGACAACTTTTCATCACTATTAGACCAAATGGTGACTTTAGGGCCCCTGAAACAAAACAAAACACAAGATCCCCGATACCCATACACATAAATAACAAAAAAGAAACAAATGTTCTCACCAACACAAGGCTTCAACATTGTTAAATGATCCTCCTTGATCTTGAAAATACCACTCGCTTGAAATGTTGTGCTTGTAGGTGCATACTCTTCTTCATTGCCATTCTTTTAGCTTGCATCTTTCCAGCTTCCATTCCCAACCGCTGCCAAAACTGCTCTTGTCAAGATCATCACCAACTTCTATGTCACCAAATCCTACATATCCTTTCTCAACTTATTTTTGAATAAATATGCTTATTTTTGTGAATTCTGTTCTAATCTTACAGCCCTTTAAAGATAGTATAGGTTAACTGTGCACAGTAATGAATCTCTTATTTCAAGTTTGTGGGATTTGGTGTTGGTTGTTTACCAGTGATAAAATTTTTTCCTCTAACTTAGTCTCAGTGAATGATATAAAACTTTGCTTTTCTTCCTCCCTTCCCTTCCTGCCTGCCTTCTTCTCTATCCTCCCTTCCATCTTCACTATTTTCCTTCCTTTCTTCTTTCTCTAAGCATTCATAGAGCAGAACACTTCATTAAATAGACTCCCACTATCACCTTTGTTATCCTTAGCACTGCTAAGGTATCATCATAGATGGGCTGGACCAAAGGTAGGCTTTAAAATTGGAGCCACTCTTTCTTCATTCAATGTTATTTTTTTTAGGTTAAGATTGCAGCACATGTATGGAGCTATAATGGAAAAGAACATTTTCATCCACTGCTGTTAGTAAGCACCTTATATTCTTGTCTGGTTCACTTAAGGCAAAACTGTTGAGTCAATCAAAAAAAATTAAAACAGATCTAAGACCCAGTTATACAATTAAATTTTTTCCAATGTGGTATTGGAGCAAGTATATTGGATTTGAAATCAAGCCATCTGATTTGAGAAATAGTTCCATCCCATAATGGAGATGTAATCTTAAGCAGGTTACTTGACTTCTTTAAAACCTGGATTTCTCTTTAAATTGGGGCCATGTGACTTCAGAAATATGAATAGAACTGAAGCATTTGAGAGCTGGTGCATAATTCTTCAATATCCTGCCGTGTGACTGTTGATGTTCCAGGTGGCAGAATCTCCATCAGCCTGTGTCCCTGAGAGAGGGTAAAATGGACATGTAAGAATCCTGTGCACCATTAGCAAGAAGCTAGCTTTTTAATGTTAGATCACTGAGTTTTGGGGGTTATGTGTTACTGTGACATAACCTTGCCTATACTAGCTAATATAAAGAGAAGAAAAGAAATAAGGCAGAAACTGGAAGAAAATGTCAGTCTTAAAGAGGATAATTTTTGGCTGGAAGAAGCTTGAACCTACTTACAGGCTGAAGAGATGGAGCTAATAGAGAAGGACACATTGAATCTATGGGAGAGAGGATGGGAGATCATTGAAGGATCAAGATCCAGAGGCAGGCTGGCTTTAAACAGGAGGAGAGAGACTTCACCTCTGAGGCTGGATGAAAAGAAGTAAGGATGAGTGGATGGAGATACTTGTAGATGGTAGGGTGAGATGTTGAGGAAACTCACACCTGATTACTCATTTTTTTGGTTAAACATTAAGTAAGCGTATTTGCTAAGAGGGGAGAAAAGGAGAGTTGGATAAAAAGAACTAAAGGAAGTTGGGCCAGTGAAGATTTGAAATGGTTGCTAATGAGAATGAGAAAGGGAGTTGACCAAGGACAAATAAAGATCCTGTCCATCTCTTGCACTCAGTTGTGAGTTCCTTGAGGTCACAGGCTGTGTCTTTATCCCTCTGTATTCTCAATATCAAACACAATGTCTGACATACTGGGAGTGCTCAAGAAATTCTTGCCAAAAATGTGACTGCCAGTCATTGTTACTTGATTCATAGTGTTGGCATTGAATGGCTGGGATTTTTTTCCTTTCTCTTAAAATATCAGCTTGCCCTAGGACTATCCTTACTTGTTCCCTATAAAAGTTGTTATTAAAAGAAACAAAAACAAAATCCAGTTCCCACTTGGAGCACTAAATTCCAAACACCCAGGAAGCAAATGCACAGAGAGAGTAAGCCTCTGATTAGTTATGTTCCTGCCGCTGTATCTCAAACTCTTTCATTGGTGATGGCAACTTTTCAAAAGAAAATTTTACAGAAAAGCTTTCATCATGTTAAGTTCTTATCTGAGGCAGTTAGCATTGGAATGCATTTGCAGTGTGAATTACAGTTAACATTCTAAAGAGACATGAATTTTTAGGATACCTCATGTTGGCAATTAAACTTTGGAGGAGTTAACATCATGGCTTCATTTTTATTATTTATTTATTTTGAGACAGAGTTTCACTCTTGTTGCGCAGGCTGGAATGCAATGGCGTGATCTTGGCTCACCTTAACCTCCACCTCCCGGGTTCAAGCTATTCTCCTGCCTCAGTCTCCCAAGTAGCTGGGATTACAGGCATGCGCCACCATGCCCAGCTAATTTTGTATTTTAAGTACTGATGGAGAGTCTCCATGTTGGTCAGACTGGTCTCTAACTCCTGACCTTAGGTGATCCACCCACCTTGGCCTCCCAAAGTGTTGGGATTACAGGCATGATCCATCACACCTGGCTTCATGACTCCATTTTTAATAAAGTGCTGCTTATTTATTATATATTCATGCATATTTATTACATGTATAATGCAAACGACTGCTGGCGCAATAGGTCCCACACTCATCTGCTTACAGTTACTTTGTGGAACTTTGAAAGGGATGCTTCTCTTCTGCTTAGAACGTCATTTGGAGAAGCATTATGCTCTCTCATCATCATAAAGTGCCAATAGTGCATTTAAAACAAATTTTTTAAAAAATTGCCAAAATAACGTGCCTATTGCAAACAATAAAACAAACATATATAAAAAATAGGTACAAATGTCCACCTTCTTCATGCCTATCCACTGGAGATGATGATGACAGCTTGATATGTATTCTTTTTATGCTTTTCTCTATGTTCATGCAAATATGTGGAGCTATATGCAGAACTTTTTGTTATTGTTTTATGTTTTACTAAAACTACATACACTGCTCTGCAACTTGCATATATAATTGTAAAATATATCATGGATAATTTCCCCAGGTTAATTACTGTAGGTCTAATTGTATAATCCAATGTATTAAATTATGCTCCACTCATGAAGACTCAGATTTACTAGTTTTCTGTTGCTTTAAATAAAGCTGCAATACATGTCCTTAGATGTACCTCTTCAGGTTTATTTATGTCTTTTTTTTAAATAGCATGCCCAAAAGTGCACTTTTGAAGGCTTTAATGAGGAAGACCATTCAGGAGAAAAATGTTTCCAATGAAAGAGAAACTGTGGAATAATGCATCAAGTGAGAAACAGAGTGATAGGAGATCTGACGTGAATTCAATATATTGTTCTGGATTTGCTGTTTGTTGGGAAAACCTTTCTGATTTCATTTCTTTCCTTCAAATGGAATTTGTTTCTCTGTCATCAGAATAGATTCTCATTATTTCTAGATAATGAGAAAGTTCACTGGATAAAGTGCTGCTTATTTATTATCTATTCATGCACATGTATTACATGTGTAATACAAACTGCTTCTGGCTCAATAGGTCCTACTCTCATCTCCCTACAGTTACTTTGTGGAACTGAAGGGATGCTTCTCTTTTGCTCAGAACGTCATTTGGAGAAGCATTACGCTCTCTCATCATCATGTAGTACTGATAGACTTGCCAACAGGTTGATTCCAAATGTTCCATGCTTCCCATTTTCTTGGTCCCCAAGTGGTCTCAAGTTCTGCTATCTACCACTGGGCACCCCAAACAACTCTGCTTATGTACAGCCATGCAAGGTTCTTCTTGAACTGCCCCATCACTTTCTGGTACTCTGCTCTCTAACCATGGGGCTGCATGAGGCTGAGTGGGAAGGAGACTAAACCATCCCTTCCATCATCCACTTCTTTTTTAGGGGGCTGTAATTATTTGGGCAGACTTCTGATTACCTCATCCCAAACTTCTGTTCCAAAACAAGTTGAGAACAAAAGTTCACAGAAAGGAAATGGATGAAAGAAAGCGAGTGGATATCGTTAGAAGATGTGGCAGCAAATCGCAAATGCCCTGTTTCATCTGCAATTATGAGGTACAGCTATGTTCAATATTCTGAAACACAAGTATTCTGCTAATTACATGTGAGACCTTTGTGAATGAAGGATAACAAAGGAAAGAGAGAAAGAAAATAAAAAAACTCAAAAGAAAAGTTATTATGGTACTTCCAGTGCACTCACACAGTGAAGAGGTTGTTTTCATTTTTATTGACATTTCATGTGCAAACACGTACATAGGAAAATGTAAAGGAAAAAATATTGGCAAGGAGGAATTTTTTAAAAAGAAAGTAACTTAAAAGATGAATCAGACTGCAGTAATTATTAATTGATGGGAAAGAAAACTTATTTTCCAGGTTTGGTCTTAGGCCAAGTGTAAAGAACTTACATAATTAAAATAATTTTTCATGCCCATTTGAGCTCTGGGAAGAAGGGAAAATCCATTTCTATGCAGAGAATGACTTTTCAAAAATTTTAGCACAATTTTCAGTTGAACTGCTAAAACTTAGATATGTGGGGACATGATTATAGGATTCAGGCTTAAGTTTGAAAAACAAATACATGTGAAAGAAGTCATCAACATTGCTCTTTAGGGACAGACCTATTTGGGAAGCACTCAACTTCCCAACAGGAGGGTTGACTCTAGTAGCTCATCCTGTAGGCATCAGACTCTTCAACACTGACCTTGGGTGTCTTGAGGGGCACTCCTAACGTTCTGGATAGATGGGCTCTTCGCAGACTTCTCCCAGAAGTATGTTGTGCTGGCTTCAGAAAGAGGTTAGATGGAATCCAGTGTTCCCTTTACTCAACTTCCAACAGACATTGGACTCATTCATCAGAAAGGTCCTTGGTGGAAGTTTGGGTTCATTGTGTTTCCAGAATTGTAATTTTGTTAAATAGTAGTGCATGATGTAAATTATTCTCTATACTTGGCATGCAGTGAGGGCATGCCTTTATTTATATAAAATTGAATCTTAGAAACAATACATCCCCCCTCCTCTAATATGATGGGTCAGAAGGAAATTAATGCTTAGGTGGTCCCCACATACCTTCCCCAGGGTGTACAAGAAACTTGTGTGGTCAGAAAATGGAAAATGTACCCCCAATAGCCTGTCGTTGCTACTAATATTCTCACCATCACATTGTTACACTCCCTTGAAGATGGGTGGCTTAGAGTGGGGTAGAGAAAAATATGATGACAATGAAATACAAATGGGTATCTCAACAAATGATCCAACCACAGGAGGATGAAGACATGGTCTTGACGATTCCACCGTGCATACTGTTTCTGGCATAGCAAGGCTTTGACCTCAGGTACTTTGACTCCAGAGCTCATAATGGAGTGAATTCATTGATTCATTCATTAAATCAACCACCTATCCCAGCAACCAGTGGTATTTATCACCCACCACACTGTGGGCACTGTGTGCAGCTATGAACTCTTAGCATAGAGGGCCTTTCTTCATGTGGTTCAAAGCCTAACTGTAGAAGCAGACATAACCAAATACAGCAGGGGCGTGGAGTTCTCACCTTACCACTCAGATGTGCTAAAAATTAATTTTCCTTTATTTCTTATGATAGATTTCATTCCTGCTGATGGTAAGAAAAATCCTTAAAATTATCAACGACTAAAACTAATTAATTATTTTATTCTTTGAAATAGCTACTTTTGCTCTACCTCAGTCTTTTTTGGGTACTTGCATTATTTTTTAGTGTTTCTTACCCCTTCTCTTTCTTTTTCTTTGGGCATGAGGAAGCCTGAGAAGCACGTGGGTACAGAGGGTTCTTTCCCTGTGCTGTACCCTGAGAACTGTGCTGGGATTTCTCTGTTAGCCTTTCATGGGGTTTCTGCAGCCCCTGGTCCTCTTCCCTAAGGGAGTTTCAACCCTGAGGGAGAACAGGGCCCTTCAGCCTGACCTCTGCTTTTCTCACTCTCTTTCCTCTGCAGGGAAGAGGCATCTACATCTTATGGATGAGAGCTTCTAAGAGATATTCTTAGCTCTTCCATGATTGTCTCTGATGTGGCCTGCTTCCTTGGGCCATTTGCTTAAGGATTCAAGAGATACCTGTGGAACCCCTACCAGGTACTTGGGATATATCAGTTATCAAAACAAAGATTCCTGCCTTTGTGAAGTTTACATCCTAGTGGAGGGAAAATGAAAGAACCAATACATGTAGTAAAGAAGTAAATTACTTAATGTGTTAGATTATAAATGTTACCAAAAAAGAGAAAGAAGGGCAGGGTAAATGAGAGGAAGACTGTGGGGCTGGAGGGTAGCTGCCATTTTAAACAGAGTGGTTAGGGTGGTCCTCATTCCAAAGGGGAGCTCCAGGAAAGATCTGTAGGAGATGGCCAACTGGACATCTGGGGGAAGAGTGTTCTGGGTAGAGGGAACAGCAATGGCTAAAGTGGGGTGTGACAGGCACACAGCAGGGAGACCAGCACCCCTAGAGTGGAGTGAGTCAGGGATCAGCAGGGACTATAGGAAGAACGTTCATGAAAGTGGAGCAGGAGTGTGTAACTTTTATGTATCTTATTTTCCATCAAAATTTTAGCTCCTTTAGCCAAGATGTGCGTAATACTTCTTTTTGCTGGCATTGGAGGCACTCAATAATTACTATTTTTTTTAAATAAAAAATGTTGAGGGATTACTCTACCAAGTGACACAGTAATGAGCTAACTCCCTTTTGCCGTTCTAAATTCCTGATGATGATTGCACTTAGTCCTGAGTTACGGTGAAACATTTCTTGTTTGCATTCAGATCTATGCTTGTTCTGTTGGCAGAGCCTCAATCATTTAGGTTGGAGAAGGAAGATACTCCTTCGGGATTGAGCCCTGATTCAATAAGATATGGGGAGCTCACCATAGCACTTAGCTCAGAAACAGGAGCTCATGGGTCACAGATGTTTTTGCCTAAGGGAATGGCATTCTTATTTAATATTTGGGTAAAGGGGGCAGCTGTAAATGGTCATCCTGGAAATTCATTGCAGGGATTTGTCTGATATGGCCTGCACAGATACTTCAATTTGGTGATATATATTTTATATCTTTGAAATGGAAGTTTTTATAGCAAATCTAACAAGGAGAAACTGAACAGGTACCATTCCTGCCCAGTCAATTAATATGACCTCTGGCCCTGAATCCCATCTCTCGTACATTTATTCAATTAGAGATTACTTGCTTTCTGAAGGGGATCTGGATAAAAACACAGGAGCTGAGTGTCTGATAAGGTACTTTTCCGTGTTTGAACAACCAATGTGAGGAGCATGTTGGAAAAAGAGAGATGGCTCTAAAGTTTCTGTTAAGAATTAGCTGTCTTTGTACTGTACAAAAGTACAATCTGTAAAATATCACATTCCTAGAAGGTGGATTAATGAAATTCTGAAACCATCTAAATATGATACATCTCTTGGGCAGTCTCACATATGTTAAAATTGTTACAGATATCCCATCACCATGATTACACATTTTTTTATGTGTGGATAAGAAAAGGAAAAGAATTCATGAAGTTAAAGTAAGTCTTCCTCAACATATGGCAAATCCATCGGATATATGATAAATCTTTTTCAGAGCTGAACTCTATAGGGCAAGAGTGTTTATTCTCTTCCAACTCTGCCTGGGCTCTAGTAAGTCATCAGTTCAGTGTGTAACTGAACTTTGCGTCAGAACAAAGTTCCAGAGGCCCCCAGTGTGCAGTTTGTTTCTTGCTGAGCACATTTTAAGGTTGTACTTTGAGTTGTTTGCCTTTCCCCTCCTTGAATGCCATGAAGCAGTTTACTAGAGAAGAATTGCTTTTATGTGTCCTTTCTCCTTTTATGTCCATTTCTGGCTGGCTCTTCAATAGTGTGACCGTTGGCATGAGCTGTAATGGTCCGGTAACTGGGCAAGCAATTAGTAGAGCCAGACAAATCTTCCTTCTTGCAACCGGGCTTTCCTGGCTTCTCTAAACACAGTCGGCCAAACAATGAAGATCCTGGGAAGAAAGCAAACAGTAAAGCACTTCTTTCCTTAAAAGAAACACGCTAAAAACTTTGCTAACAGTTGTCATGTTGTAGCTGAGGACAGGATGCTTCAGGAACCAATATCATAGGGGTAGTGTTGAAGAGGGTGGCTGGAGCCATCCTAACCTGGTGTTTCCTGTGATTACCCTTTTGTGTCTCTCTACCTCTGTGGCAGCACATCACTTCAGAAGCAAACACTCGGATTCCAGTTCAATGCATGGCTAATAGATGAGGCTTCCGGAAATCCCTGCTGACACTCTGAGAGGCTAGCTTGAAAGGTGAGAATGGAGTGAGACACCTTTTCAAACATCTTGGAAACAAGATTAGTTCTGAAACTGTAATTAGGACCTGAGATGAGATTTCTTCCATTGTAGAAACTAAACAAACTAGAAGAAAGAGAGAGAGAGAGAGAGAAAAAAATGTAGTTTATAGACACAAAAGGAACAATCAAGTTAGTAAGAATAGGCAAGAACTCAAAGGTAAATCCAAGCATGAATTTTGTAGGCATGGGATCAGATAAAATACATTTTTAAGCCTTTCAAATCTCTGAATCCCATTGCTCTTGAAATGCAGCTGAATAAATGGAAAAAACATGGGTAGAAGCTTTACTGAAGCCAGGGGAATAGAAATTCTTGGTTCTAGTCAGCCAAACTCATCCCAGGGACGGGGAATGAAGAGCCGAAGGAGTCGTGCTCCCACATCATCCTTGTTAAGGACACAAGAGCTGTAGCCTCACCCTTCCTCTTTGTAGACCAATATGGAACCAATCTTTTTGATGATGATAAGTCCTTGGTGACTGTGTTAGTTCCCTTTAACATGAAACTGGAACTGGGTGGAGGGGTGGAGTAGGGGGAGGGAGAGAAAAGAATAATAGGGGATGAAAGAGGGTAATGAATATCAAACAAACCACAAGAAGACAAAAAGATGGGACTCCTCTGAGAAGTTTCAACACTTCCCAAATGAGTGAGTTAGGAAGACCTCACTAAATGTACCGCCCTTAATTTAAGGTAGTAAAGAAGGGGTTCTTTTGTATTGTGTTTTCTGAAGGCTGGAATAAGTTCTGATGGATGCTTTTGCAAATAAAACAGTCATTCTTAATTTTTCAACTTGCTGGAGCTTGCCTTTTGAGCAGGACACCTAGGATGAAGCTGCTGTGTGTGTTTTTCCAATTTACAAGGACAATCATGAGTGAAAGAGCGCTGTTTTGGGAGCCTAAAGATGTGGCTTCCTGCCATCAGCTGCTTTTGCAAACTTAGGCAATCTAGTAGGATCTCTGGACCTGGTTTCTCATCTGTAAAATGATGCTGGGTCTGATGACCCATCAGGATGCTCTGAGTTCTAGAAACGCCCTCAAATTTGATCATCTATAGCTTTAAGTTTATCTTATGTCTTCTGCATTGACATAATTTTTTTTTTTTGAGACAGAGTTTCACTCTTGTTGTCCAGGCTGGAGTGCAATGGCGTGATCTCTGCTCACTGCAACCTCTGCCTCCTGGGTTCAAGTGATTCTCCTGCCTCAGTCTCCCAAGTAGCTGGGATTACAGGCATGCACCACCACGTCCGGCTAATTTTGTATTTTAGTAGAGATGGGGTTTCTCCATGTTAGTCAGGCTGGTCTCAAACTCCCGACCTCAGGTGATCCGCCTGCCTTGACCTCCCAAACTGCTGGGATTACAGGCATGAACCACCATGCACAGCCATGACATAACTCTTAGTCATCCCTTCTGGAAACTTCCTCAAAATTCACTTTAAAAGGAAAACTTTATGTAAAATGTTTCCTATAGACCAGTATGTATTTCTAGATTTTATTTGCTAAAGGCACGTGCCATGTATGCTAACTGTAGGAACCCTCTTCTATTCCCTGCCTCTTTCTGGAGGTAAAGCTTCCTTTCTTACTGTTCTCCACATGATTGCCAAGGATGAGACCAAAGTAGAACCCCCAACAATAGTAATAGAGTGAGAGGAAAAAGAAAGAAAGGAAGGGAGAAGACAAGTACAGGAATGACTAGGCCAAAATGACGAGGATGTGAGGAAGGGATTTGGTAAGGGAAGAAACTATTATATAACTGCCCTAAGGAATGAACTTTGCCTCTGGGCAGCCCTCAGGATGAGAGGGGTTCAACAGCCCTCCAATGGCTCAGAATTTCTTAAGAAGTAACAAGGAATGCTTTAGCTGGCCTAGCTGAGAATGTCCACCTACTTTTCTTGTATTCTGTGGGGCTTTATGTTACACAAATAAAAGAGAAATGTAGTCTGACAGTCTCTAAGGCAGAAGTGGGATCCGCCAACATAAATGAGCAACCCCAATGGAGCAGCAGCACCTTGAGAAACTGGGGAGGCATCCCTGAAGGCCTCCTGCTAAAGAAGCAAGGGCTGGGCTCCTTTTGAGACACCTAAGAAACATGCAAGCCCATGAGTTGCCATTGGATCCATGGATAAAGCTCACTGGGCCACTCCACTCATATTTTCAACTCAAACAGCCCTTATCCTCAGGGCTGCCCCTCGGCTCCTGTGTAAGATGGACACATGGAGTCCCATCATGTTGCATCTGGACTGGGAAAAGGGGTGAGGCTGGATTTCAGTAGGCCCTGCGGGCAACTGTACTCAGCAACCCTGCTTGAACTCACACGGGAATTATCACCCAGGTCCATGACAGGCAAAGCGCAAACTCCCACCCACTGATCAGTAACTCAGCCCTCCAGGGAAGAAGAATCGGGCAATTGCACAGAGAACTCATGTTGACTTTGGGGGATCCTGGCCCCCACGAGGAGAAACTTTGTCTTAGAAAAACCAGTACTTAGTTCTTCTACTTTAAATCTCCTTTAAAAGTGAACTGCTTTCAGCAAAACTAAGCTTTGTTAAAAGTCAGCAGGGTGGCTAAACATGGCTGGAGCCAGAGAGGGTGACAGTGTTTGTAAAGAGCGAAGAGGCTCCTGGGTGCTGGCAGCTTTCTCTTTCTTATTTGAGGACTGGTTACATAGGTATGTTCTGCTTATGAAAATTCACTGTGCAATACGATCATTGTGCATGTTTGTGTGTATATATTATACTTTAATTAAAAGAAATGTTTTCTTTAAAAATTGCCCCAGGCTCTGCTCCCCTTAAGGATAGGAGTTGTGTTTTTATTTACTGCTCTATTCCCTGTTTTGAGCACAACGTCTGGCTCATAATAAGTGTCTTAGCTCAAGTGGTGGCAAATTTTGCATCTGGTGAGGCCTGCCTGGTTTCCTAATTCCTACATGACTGTCGTCTCACTGAGTCTTGGTTGGTGGAAAGAGTTAAGAAAGCTCTCTGGGGTCTTTTTTTTTTAGATGGAGTTTCACTCTTGTTGCCCAGGCTGGAGTACAATGGCACGATCTCAGGTCATTGCAACCTCTGCTTCCTGGTTCAAGAGATTCTCCTGCCTCAGCCCCCCAAGTAGCTGGGATTACAGGCAATCACCACCAAGCCCCGCTAATTTTTGTATTTTTAGTAGAAATAAGGTTTTACCATGTTGGTCAGGCATCTCTATTAGTGATATAATCATAAGAGCACCAAAACTCACTTCTCGCCTTTGCCAGAAGAGACTCTACTGTCTTTTTATCAAAATAGTGAATTTCATGTAAAATTTGTTGCTTTCTGTTTCAAGTAACTGCACCTATAAGAATCCTGGCTGTTTGAAAAAAATTGTGAGACGATCCTATTTGTAGGCTAAACTCTGATTAAAACCTTTGGAGTATAATACTCCTTAACTCCAAGCAGTGAAACACAAAAATTTTATTATTACCCTGAATTGCATTTTTTATTAGAGGAAATAATTGTTTTCATAAAAACAAAACAAAACAATAATGGCAATAAAAACCAGCTTATTTTTGGAATGTTTTTGTTGGACATCATAAAAAACACCCTCAATGCCTTTTCCCCACCTGTCTAATTTGTTTAGGAATTAACTTGAAGCATTTCCTGTAGAGAAGGCAGGCTTGACCACCCCTCCCCCCCTGGCTCAGGCCAGAATCGGATGCTTTTTCACTGTGTTTCCACAGTACCCTCTGCACACATGTATCCCACGGAATGCTAGCAAATTATATGCTTTTTCTTCTATTCACTTGTTAATGCAGGGTCTTACTCATCTTTAAACTTGGAACATGGTAGAAACTACATAAATACCTGTTACATGATTAAATAAATGATCAACAATTTATGTCTGCGACGACCTTTGCTAGGTAGTACACTTTGAATTTCAAGGTATTACTGTACAAGAACATCCCCCAGCTCCTGGGGAAGTACTGGACACAGAACCTTCCCTTTGGGAGGGAAAGCAAGTTTCTGGGAGCTTTTCAAATGTTTTATTGAAATCCACTTTTGGTTTCCTTATGGACTCTTTTTTTTTTGTTCATCACTCCATATGCCTCATGGACCACATTATATTTTTCTGGTGGTTCAACATGTTCTTGGCTACAGAAGGCTGAAATACTGCTACAAACCAAGCCTTGTTGGAACTTAAAAGGAGGTGTATCTCTTAGGAAACCTGTCCTTCAGCATGATTTAAGTGAGCCTCATGCATTTGAAGACATCAGACAGAGACACTAAAATGAAAATAACAAGAAGGAGCTCCCAAGACAGGGATCGGGTGCCTTGGATATGAATGAGTAGTCAATTGAGTCCAATGAGGGTGCTGATGGGCTGTTTTACGTGGTTCTGGCAAACTTACCCCGCACCCGTAATTTTCTCTCAAGGTATCATTAAAATCAAATGATTCCCTTGTTTTGGGTATCCATTTACACTGTAATTATTTTGGTCTTTTGTAGTGACTTTTGTGGTTAAATTAAGCAATTCTACTCCTGCTTGTGTAGATAACGTAATGACTTTTTAATCATTTGTTTTCTACTAGCCAAATTGTTTCCATCATCCCATTAGAAATTCTTCTGTAGTGATTCCAACGGATTTATTGAACTACTGGTGACAGCCACACTGATGAACTGCAGGCTGCCTGCTGCTAGATTCAGCCAATGAATATCAAATACCTTCCATTTTTCCCTGGAACTAAGAAAGAAGCTAATAATTCTGATCAATGGACATAGTTCCTGAGTTTTGCCATAGAAGTCATAAAGAATACCATGTGGGTATGGTAATTTTAAAATGGCAGTTATTGTTTCATTCTGATTATAAAGATAATACAGTATTATAGAAAATTCAGAAATATACAAAATACAAAAAATACTATAAAATTACCTATAATTTCACAACTTAAAACCATTTCATATTTGATGGTATTTTCTTGTGTCTAGTTATCTTTTTATTGTATCTATATCTATCTATCTATCTATCTATCTATCTATCATCTATCTGTTACCTACCTGTCTATCTGTCATCTCTACTTACCTACCTGTCTATTCAAAATTGGGGCTGTAACTTACTTGTGATTTTTTTCCCTTTAATATATATGGTGAGTATTTTTCCATGTCATTGAATATTCTTTGAGATTATGACGCTTAATGGTTGTATAGCAGTCCATCATATTCATTTGTTCTCTAAATATTTTCCAAACTCTTACGATGAACAAGCACAAGATTTGCTGTGATTTATTTAGCAATTTCCCTTTTATTTTAACACTGGGGAGCCCTCATAGGCTTTGAGCAGTGGAGAGACATGGTATGACTGATATTTTTAAAGAATCTCAATGTTAAAACAACAGGGAAATTGCTACATAAATCACAGCAAATCCTGTGCTTGGCAACATAGGGAGCCCATATAGGCTTTGAAGCAGTGGGGAGATGTGATATGACTTTTATTTTTGGAGGCTCTCATTCTGCCAAAAGTAAAAGCTTTAGTCCTGGTGATGGCCTTTTGAGGGTTACTCCCAAACTTTACCTCTCTTGCTTCATCTCCTACTCCTCCCCTGCTCAGGCCACTCCAGCCACATTGGACTCCCCACTTTTCCTCTAATCACCAGACAGGCTTGTGCTTCTGGGCCTTCGCACCAGCTATTCTCTATGCCTAGAATGCCCAAGAACTCACTGCCCAGTTAGCTCAATGCCTTTAAATCTTTGCTTCTTAATGAAGCAAACTGTTCCTCCCCATCTTACCTCTTGCTATTTCTGATCTCCTCCCTCTTATTCTATTTTTTGTTTTTGTTTCTTTAGAGATAGGGTCTCACTGTGTGACCCAGCCTGGAGTGTAATGGTGCAGCCTGACCGCAGCCTCAAACTCCTGGGCCCAGGGAATCCTCCACCTCAGCCTTCCAAACAACTGGTACTACAGGCATGCACCAGCACACCCAGCTAATTTTTATTTTTATTTTGTAGAGATGGGATCTTACTATGTTGCCTAGGCTGGTGTTTAACTCCTGGCATGAAGTGATCCTCCTGCCTGGGCCTCCCAAAGTGCTAGGATTACCTGCATGAGCCACCATTCCTGGCTGTCTCTCTTAACCTCCTATGCTTATTGTTTTTTTATGGCGAGAACATTTAAAATTTATTCTTTTTAGTGTTTTTCAAGGACAACACATTAACAATAGTCATCATGTTATATAATAGGTCAGTTGAACTTATTTTTCTTGTCTAAATAAAATTTTCTTGCTTTGTATTTTTTACATCATCTATTACTTTCTCATGTACTATTTACTTTCTTTTTTCAACTTTTATTTTAGATTTAGGGGACACGTTTGAAGATTTGTTTTGTGGTACATTGCATGGTGCTGAGGTTTACGTATGATTGCACTATACTCAGGTACTAAGTATAGTAGTTCTTCAAACCCTGCCCACCTCCCTCACTGCTCTTGTATTCCCCAGTGTCTGTTGTTCCTATCTTTATCTCCATGTGTACCCAGGGTTTAGATCCCACTCATAAGCGAGAGCACATGGTGTTTGGTTTTCTGTTCTGTATTAGTTCACTTGGGATAATGGCCTCCAGCTGCATCTGTGTCGCTGCAAAGAACATGATTTCATATTTTTTATGGCTGCATGCTATTTCATGATGTATATGTATCACATTTTCTTTATCCAATCCATCATTGATGGGCACCTAGTTTGATTTCCTGTCTTTGCTATTGTGAATAATGCTGCAATGAACATACAGGTACATGTATCTTCTTGGTAGAACAATTCCTTTTCCTTTGGGTATTTACCCAGTAATGGAATTGCTGGGTCAAATAGTAGTTCTATTTTCAGTTCTTAAAGAAATCTCCAAACTGCTCTCCATAGTGGCTGAACTAATTTACATTCCCACAAACAGTGTGTAAGCCGTCTCTTTTCTCTGCAGTTCCACGAACATCTGTAATTTTTTGACTTTTTAATAAAAGCCATTCTCACTGGTGTGAGATGGTATCTCGCTGTGGTTTTGATTTGCATTTCTCTGATGATTAGTGATGCTGAGCAACACACATTTTTCGTATGTTGGTTGGCTACTTGTATGTATTTTTTAAAGAAACATTTGTTCAAAAGTCCTTTGCCCACTTTTTAATGGGGTTATTTGCTTTCTGTTTGTTGATTTAAGCTCCTGTAGATTCTGGATATTAGATCTAGGTTTTCTTCTAGGATTTTTATAGTTTGAGGTCTTACATAAAGTCTTTCCCCCATTTTGATTGTTTGTGATGATAGGTAAGGATCTGGTTTCATTCTTCCACATATGGATAGCCAGTTACCCTAGATCATTAATTGAACAGGGAGTCCTTTCCCTGTTGCTTACTTTTGTTGACTTTGTTGAAGATTAGATGGTTGTAGATGGGTGGCTTCATTTCTAGGTTCTCTATTCTGTTCCATTGGTCTATGTGCTGTTTTCATCCCAGTATCATGCTGTTTTGGTTACAGTAGCATTATAGTATAGTTTGAGGTTGGGTAGTGTGATACCTTCAGCTTTGTTCCTTTTGCTTAGGATTGCTTTGGCTATTCAGGCTCTTTTTTTGGGGGGGGGATCCATATAAATTTTGGAATAGTTTTATCTAATTCTGTGAAAAATGATGATAGTTTGATAGGAATAGTATTGAATCTGTAGATTGCTTTCAGCAGTATGGCGATTTTAACAATATTGATTATTCCAATTCATCAACATGGAATGTTTCCATTTGCTTGCATCATCTCTGATTTCTTTTAGCAGTGTTTTATAGTTCTCGTTGTAAAGATTATTCATCTCCTTGTATTATTAGATTTATTCCTAGGTATTTGTGTGTGTGTGTGTGTGTGTGTGTATGTGCGCGTGCACACGTATGTGGCTATTTTAAATGGGGTTGCATTATTGATTTGGCTCTCAGCTTGAACATTATTGGTGTATAGAAATGTTACTGATTTTTGTACATTAATTTTGTATCCTGAAACTACTGAAGTTGTTTATAAGTTCTTGGAGTATTATGGCAGATTTTTATGATTTTCTAGGTATAGAATCATATTGTCAGTGAAGAGAGATAGTTTGACTTCTCTTACTATTTGGATGCCTTTTATTTTTTTCTCTTGCCTGATTGCTCTGGTTAGTAATTTCAGTACTATGTTGAATAAGAGTGGTGAGAATGGGCATCCTTTGTTCTTGAGGTGAATGCTTCTAGCTTTTAACCATTCAATATGATATTGGCTATGAGTTCATCATAGATGGCTCTTATTATTTTGAGGTGTGTTCTTTTGATGCCTAGAGTATTGAGGATTTTTTTTTTTTTATCATGAAGGGGTGTTGGATTTTGTTGAAAACTTTCTCTGCATCTATAAAGATGATCATATGATTTGTCTTTTGTTTTTAATTCTGTTTATGTGGTGAATCACATTTATTGATTTGTGTATGTCAAGCCAAGCTTACATTCCAGGAAAAATGCCTATTTGATTGTGGTGAATTAACTTTTTGATGTGCTGCTGGATTCAGTGCTAGTATTTTGTTGAGGATTTATTCATTTATGTTCATCAGTGATATTGGCCTGTAGTTTTCTTTTTTTGTTGTTTCTTTGCCAGATTTTGATATCAGGATGATACTGGCTTCATAGGATGAGTTAGGGAGGAGTCCCTTCTCCTTGATTCTTGGGAATAGTTTCAGTGGGATAGGTACCAGCTCTTCGTTTTATATCTAGTTGAATTTGGCTGTGAGTCCATCAATCCAGGGCTTTTTTTGTTGGTTCGGTAAATTTTTTTATTACTGATTTAATTTTGGATCTCATTATTGGTCTGTTTAGGGTTTCAATTTCTTCCTGGTCCAATCTTGGGGGGTTGTGAATTTCTAGAATTTTATCCATTTCCTCTAGATTTACTAGTATGTGTGCATAGAGGTGTCATAAAGATGTTTTATATTTCTGTGGGACTGGTTGCAATGTCACCTTTGTCATTTCTGACTGTGCTTATTTGGAACGTCTCTTTTTCTTTGTTAATGTAACTAGCAGTCTATCAAGCTTGTTTATTCTTTCAAAGAACAAACTTTTGGGTTTATCGATCCTTTGTATGCATGTCTGCATCTCAGTTTCATTCAGTTCTCCTCTGATTTTATTATTTCTTTTCTTCTACTAGTTTTGGGGTCAGTTTGTTCTCATATTTATAGTTCTCCTAGGTGCAATATTAGATTGTTAATTTGAGATCTTTCTAACTTTTTGATGTAGGCATTTATTGCTATAAATTTTCCTTTTAATGCTGCTTTTGCTGCATCCCCGAGATTTTGGTATTTGTGTTTCTGTTTTAATTAACTTCAAATAATATTTTGATTTTTACCTATATTTTGTTGTTTACTCAAAAGTCATTTAGGAGCAAGTTGCTTAATTTCCATATAATTGGTTGGTTTTGAGAATTGATTTGTTATTCATTTCTATTTTTATTCCACTGTGGTCTGAGAGTACATTTGATATGATGTTGATATTTTTTAATTGATTAAGACTTGCTTTGTGGCTGAGCGTGTGGTCAATCTTAGTGTATATTCCATGTGCAGATGAGAATAATGTATATTTGCTGGTTGCTGGGTGGAGTATTTTGTAGATATCTTTTAGTTCCAACTGCTCAAGTGTTGACTATAAGTCCCGAATGTCTTTGTTAGTTTTCTGCCTTATTGATCTGTCTAACACTGTCAGTATGGTGTTGAATTCTCCACTATTATTGTGTGACTGTCTAAGTCTTTTCATAGGTCTAGGAGTACTTGCTTTATGAATTTGGGTGATCCAATGCTGGGTGCATATATATTTAGGATAGATCAATCTTCTTGTTGAATGGAACCCCTTATCATTATGTAATGCCCTTCTTTGTCTTTTAAAACTGTTGTTAGTGTCAAGTCTGTTTTATAAGAATAGCAACCCCTCTTCTTTTCTTTTTATTTTGTTTGCATGATAGATCTTTCTCCATCCCTTTATTCTGAGCCTGTGGGTATGGTTACATGTGAGACGGGTCTCTTGAAGAAAGAAGATGGTTGCCTCTCATTTTTTAAATCCAATTTCCATTCTCTGTATTTTAAGTTAGGTGCTTAGACTGTTTACATTCAAGGTTAATATTCATATGTGAGGTTTTGATCCTATCATCATGTTATTAGCTGGTTGTTTCGTAGATTCAGTTGTGTAGTTGCTTTGTAGAGTCTATGGGTTATGTACTTAAGTGTGTTTTTATGATGGCAGGTATTGTTCTTTTCTTTCCATATTTAGCACTCCTTTAAGAATCTCTTTTAAGGCTGGTCTAGTGGCAATGAATTCCCTTTGCATTTGCTTGTCTGGAAAAGATTTTATTTCTTCTTCACTTATGAAGCTTTGTTTGGCAGAACACGAAATTTTTGGTTGGTATTTCTTTCCTTAAATTTAAAAATGCTGAAAGTAGATCCCTTATCCTATCTGGCTTGTCAGTTTTCTGCTGAAAAGTTCACTTTTAGCCTAATGGAGTTCCCTTTGAAAGTGACGTGACCTTTTTCTCTAGCAGCCTTTAAGATTTTTTTCTTTCACATTGACTTTGGAAAGTCTGATGACTATGTGTCTTGGTGATGGTCATCTTGCACAGTATCTCACAGGGATTCTCTGAATTTCTTGAATTTGCATGTCAAACTCTTTAGTGAGATTGGGGAAATTTGGGGGGACTAGGTCCACAAATATGTTTTCCAAGTTGCTTGCTCTCTTCTCTATTAGGAATGAATGCTAATGTGTCATAAGTTTTATCTTTTTGCATAATCACATATTTTTCGGAGGGGTTGTTTATTTTTTAAAATTCTTTTATCCTTAATTTTTTTTTTGTTTCTGACTAGGTTGATTCAAATGACTGGTCTTTGAACTCTGAGATTTTTTTCCCTTGTCTTGCGCTAGTCATTGTTTATGCTTCCAACTGTATTTTGAAATTCCTGTAGTAAAATTTTCAATTTTGGAAGTTCTATTTGATTCTTTCTTAAAATGGGCATGTCATCTTTCAACTCTTGTATCACTTACTGGTTTCATCGGGTTGGGTTTCAACTTTCTCCTTCTCCTGAAGTTTGTTGAACTTCCTTGCCATCTTGATTGTGATTTTTATGCCTGACATTTCCTGCATATAAAGAGCATTCAACAAAGCCTTGCATACACAAATGGTATGCATTAGCTAATTACTACTGCTACTACTATTAATTATTTTGATTAGTAAGCTCTACAAAGGTGAAAGTAGACATATTCCCTTATTATCCTAGCACTAACACTGAGCTATGGCCACCCTGTCTTATGCCCAGGGAAGATTAATTACTATTTGAAAAAACTCAAATTTAAGGGCATGGTCACCTAAGAACAGCACAGATTTGGTAGCAAAATGAAGGAAATGTTAGCTACTCCATTTCTATCAGAGTGCTTGACATGTTCAGATCATTTTAAGAGCCAATTGTTAGGAATAAAGAAAGGGCCCAGAGAGCGGGACAGGTAAGGCAAATCTAGCTTAAGATGCATCATTTTGGGGATCTAGAGTAAGAATCATCAGCTTGTTAGAGGAAGTGTTGAAGTTAGTCTCTTGGTTCCCATCTGCTGTTCTTACCAGTATCTGTGCTCCCTATTGTCTTTAGTTGGTGAACTTTTGTTCTCTGATCACCACTTCCATCCCTGATTTAAAGTTGAGTAATATTTAAGAAGCAACTGGAGATCAGAAGTTGACAAAATCACCATAAGAGCATACCAAAGGCAGCTGACTTTTAAAAAGTATTTGCCAGGTAATTCACACATGCGCTCCCTATATATTGGATGTTACTTAAATGTCTCAAAAATGAATTAATTATAAGAATCCATTTATCCTTTTGTTCAATTCCTTAAGTTGTAAACTTATACCTAAGTTTGCAGAAATTAAGGTGTTTTCTAATGCTCCTATATGTAAGTAAAGCTAGAATAAAACAGATCAATTCATTTAGGGGAAAGATAAGCAAATTATGTAAAAACAACTAACTTACTGTAAACCAGAAATTCTTTGTTTTATAAGTGACAAGTTTCACTTGCCCTTGATTAGTGTCAAAGAGATAGTATAACCTTAGAACTTCTGCAGAAAAAAACAGAATACATTAAAGACCCAATTTTATGGACTTCAAACTACTTATCTAGGGGTGTGCTTCCCAAAGCATGTTGTATGGAATTTTATTCCTGGGAAATGCTTCTTGAATAAAATTTCCTAAATTGGAGAGATCCAAGATGGCCACGTAGCAGCAGCTCAGGATTGTAGCTCCCAGTGAAAGTGCAGAGAGCGAGTGGACGCTGCAATTGCAGACGAATTTTTGATGCCCACAGACTGGGAGATTCCCGGCGAAGGAGCCACCCGGGTCGCCAGCGTGACTCTTTTGGCCGGCGCGGCGCTTCTCAGTGCGGAGTGTACGGGACTGGGTGCCCAAAGGCTCCGCTGGTCCCATCCCCACAAGGAGAGCAGCAATTGGAAGCCTGAGGAGAGAGCGAGTACAGCTGAACCCGGGAAGGCCCAGCTCTGTAGGGAAGGGACGCCCCCCGAAGGAAAACTAAGAAACAGAAAAAACTTAATAACTAACAAGCCGGACGTCCACTCAGAGACCCAGTCTGGAAATTACAAAGACGACAGGTGGATAAATCCACAAAAATGGGAAGAAACCAGTGCAAAAAGGCTGAGAACACCCAAAATCAGAATGCCTCTCCTCCTACAGGGGATCGCAGCTCCCCTTCAGCAAGAGAACAAGGCTTGACGGAGGATGAGTGTGATGAACTCACAGAATCAGGCTTCAGAAGGTGGATAATAAG